>JAPYZR010003980.1:0-36183 GCA_030522945.1 Trichopria nigra
AGATTTCCACCAAAAAATTCCCAAAATCGAAGAATCGGAAAAATTTTTGTTGGTGAATTCAATACTTCGCCCGCCTTGCGTCAGGCGAAGTAAAAATCAAACTAATCATATATAATAGAGACCAGTCAAAAATTGCAAAAATTTCAAAATACAGTAATATTATCAACAAAATTAAGACGTTTAAAATTTAATTATTAATAATCGATAATTGAAAATTCCTTAATAAGTTATACAACTTTCTCATAAACTTTTTCTTTACATTTTTTGATCAGACGTAAATTGACAAAGTTACAGACCTTTTTAAAGTTTAATTATTAAATTAACGAAAATTAAAAAGTCTGTAATTATCGAACAATCGCTTTTTCCCTTGGAGTTCATTTTGCCCAACCCCCTCCCGAAAGAGTTCTGCAAGTTTTTTTTTGTAGACTACAACTTTCTCCCATGACATTTTTGTCTTGGACTTACCGTTTCGAAGTGCGCCATCGCAGTTTGTGATTCGTGAAGTTGACCCTCCAACATTTTTAAATTCAAATTTTCAAGGTGAAGTTGATAGAACTATCTTTTGAAAATGTACGAAGAACTTCAGAACTACACGGGGGGTATATAAAATTACCCTTATTTTTGCTTTTTCTGTAAATGGGGGGCCAACTTTACACCGAATAAAAATTAATAAAAAATTTTGATAAGTAGCAATAATAAAAAAAATCGATAAGTACAGCAGGGAAATCGTAGATATAAAATTAACAATGCATTAGGGGATAGAAACAGATCATACGGTATCCCGAGTAGATATTTTCTACGGCCTTGATCGGTGCCTTAATAAATGTTTATTTTGTATAATAAGTGTCCAATGGCAAAATCAGTGCAAGGCAGAAGATGGCAAAAAATGTACAAAAATCACGAATAAGAATAAAATATGAAAATAACGATATTGACAAAATCTTATGACAGCAATCGCAGAATGATGTAATGGGATAAAAAACGATTACCTCGATGATAAAAAATAATAAGAATTTGTACGGTTATAAGAAACATAATTATTATTGCAGTGAAACTTTATGTGGTGTACACGATCAGAGTTACCTTCATCAGAATTAATAGTTATCAATTTGATTGAAGAGGCACTTTCTTCTTTTTTTCTATCAAAGAAGTGATTAAAAAAAAAGATGATTTATTAAATACAAACATACAATGGCAAATGTTGAGTCGTCAAAAATCGTCAAAAGTTCAGGATGTAAATATATATGTATAGATACAAGTCGACGAATTTGAGAAATTTGAATAAAGTCGAATGGCAAAAGTACTACAAAGTGAAGTTAAAAGAAAAAATTTCTTAATTCTTATATTTTCAGATAAATATAGTATAGTTTGAATATTACGAACAATCGCTCGGTTTCATTACCAAAAAAGTAACGCCCGAAAAATAATCCGCAATCGTACAAAGATATTTTCTGAATTTATTTGGAATTTACCTAATATTCAGACGTCCCTTTCGTATAAGTTCGATTTGCAAATATGTATGTTGCGCATATATATATATACAAATGTATGGCAAACACTTTTCCGATTTTCGCGTTCAATCCATTTATTATAAGTCAGATTTTCGTAAAGTGCAAAAATATTTGAGTCATGGAAGATCGAGGGTCGGGAAAAAGACGTAACCCTCCGCTCGATCAAGCTCCCGATCGCAGGATATATTTTACAACTCGCACGACCCACTTTAGGAATTTAGTTTCATTTCCTTTGTTCAAACTTCTCCCGGCATGAATATCTTGTCGAATTCTTACGTGACATTTGTTAGGTACACATTTAAGGAGGATGTAATGGTTTTATCAATAGCCTCAAACCGCATCACGGTTGATGGGGACGCATTTCAATAATTGAAATGTTCATTATGATTTTGAAGGAAATAGATGGTTATACGCGATAAAGTGACGAGTGATATAAAACTTTATATTGTCTAACGGTCGCATTTATATTCGGTCAATTGCATGAGTTTTCATTGATCTGTCGAGAAGGTCCACAACTTTTGTCACGGATTTCTACTTTCATACATTCTGTACCAAAATAACAATTATTTAGCCAATTTTCATTGTTTTTGAGAAACTTTATGTGCAAATTTCATGCGATTTGGAAAGTGTAGCTCAATGTTCACTCTTTATAGAGTGAAATTTAATTCCAAGAAATTTAAAGAGATACTTTTGGCATGTAGAGACCAGAAAAAATTGACTGAGACTGAAAGTCGTTTTCTACTAGAAGGTTTTTTTTTCACTTTCGCTGGAAATTGTGTCGACTTATTTTATTTTTGTCCTCTTGACAAATTTTCGTTGTAACATTAAAACAAAATTTTTGTAAATTATGACTTTTCTATTGCGTGGAAGTGATCTCCAAATATGAATCGTCAGTACTTACGTATATTAATATATGCCAGTTTGCAAAATAGCATGTAAGTAGACAATTTGCTGGTGTTTTGTGGGAAAATTTCGGACTTACATGCTGTTTTGTCATCTGAGACAGTAAAAATTACACAGTTAAAAAAATTGATGAAAACCTCAAATCATGGACTAACAAGGATTCGGTATTCATTATTGAGAAAATGAATCATTTTCGATTTCATTTTAATCCAAGTTTGATCACCCGGCAAATGGAAAAGATTGCAGATTTTTAATTCTTTTGAATCCAATCGGGAAAAGAGAAGGTATATTAAATGAGATTCGAGAAAACAACATTGAATACTTTTGTATAACTGTTGATTCTTCGAACCTATTGATCGTAACCACCAAATTTTTTAAAGATGCAAAGAAATTCAAAACTCAAACCGTTAATTCTTTGTCTATATTTCGGAAATTCAAAACCTTCGGAAAAGAAAAAGATTCACACATGTCAAGAAATTGGATTCAGGCATCAAAGATAGAATTCTTATTGAATCGTTTATTATTATTCCATTTTTCATTTGTTTTCTTTTTTTTTAATGATAATTTGACGTATACGGGAGCATCAAACCGAAATGCTACATATATATTATAACGAGAAATGTCTAAACTGTCACTCTATATCACAATCGTTATAATTCGCATATTGTATCAAATTACCGAATAGAATGTAATGATAATACATGCTTGATGAAAACAGACGAGCGTTAAACCCTTTAACGTCCAAAATATGCAGAATTTGCACACGAAATTCAGTATCGTATTTTGTATAAAAAAATAGTGTTCCCCATAGTTTTTCCCCATAGTTTTACTTAAAAAGTATGCTTTGAGATATTTTGATATTTGTCTTTTTGTAGATTTTTAAATGGCGCCTGAACGTTTTTCCGAAAATTTTTCCGAAATTAAACGCAATTCAAAGATATAAAATAAGTTATTTAGAAACGTTGGATTTCGTTTTTATCATATAATCGAGAGGAATTGTAATCTGTCAAGTATCACTTTATATAGTTTCGGGCATCACTGAATTCGAATTCGAAATCAGTTCTTCCAAATTTCAAATGGTGGGCCTAATATGGCGAAGGGGATATGTAAAATTTCTTGACATACAGAACAAAAATTCCACCTTATTTTACTGGAAATTTCCGCGCTTCTTATAGGTTAGAAGATGATCTGAAACGGGTTTTTTAGTTAGAATTGAATTTAACAAAAAAAATGTGTTAAACATCATATATATTATGGAAATTTTCACTATACGCCATTCGAAAGAGCGACCTTAAAAATAGTCGGATGTGGAGTTCTCCATTTATACATTTTTTTTTGTTTATATACAAATTCTGCACATTTGGGCATTCATGACTGAAAGATTTGAAAAAGATACAATAGAAATCAAAATACCGACTACATACACATGCATATACTAAATTTACTGTTATTGCTTGGCGAATAGAGGTTATGTATTACCATTCCTGCGGTTAGGTTTCCACTGGTCTGTTCGATCGATAGCGCAAAAAACTCGCATGAACTAGCTCATAAGTACAAAACAGCGTATATGTTTATGTATATTGATAATAAAAGCAAGAAAATTTCAAACTTCAAAATCACATAAAATTTTAGATCATTCCAGATGTGGAAATTGGAAAAATTACATCCATCTGTCATTTCCGTTTAGAATCGCTTTACTTTCGTTAATTTGCATATATATACTATATAATTATAAAGAAATTATGTTTCGCGGATGCTGCTTGTTATTTTTGTTTATAATCTTAGTTCTCTGGATTTCTATTTGGATGAAGTTTTTTATAATGAAAATTAGATTTATTTTACGATTCATATGATTATATTATGCGATTGTTGTATATATATACTATTTTTCGTAATTTTATCATGTCTTCTCTGCGGTGTGTGTTGTTGACATTATTCGATTTTCTTGTCCTTAATTTCTCAAATTTTAAATAAATGTTCGTTAATGTTCGATATTGTCCTGCAATTTCCGCCATTATTCGAGAATTGCCATTAGTGCAGGCCGGCAATTGCAGCCTAGTTTCGTTAATTTCCGGCATAGAGAAGGCTTTGTGTACATCGTCCTTGCTATAATCGATATTTGCCTCGATTTTTGTCTGCTTCCGATACTTTCGTTCCATAATTGAAAAAATTTCATATTATACGCATAAAATATATACGTCACACAATTTATTTATATATATTTTCCTTCTTTCCTGCGTATACATATGAAAAGAAGAAATTGTAACGAAACATTCCGGGCGAACACTTTATTAAGGAATTCACAATTCTCTAGGTATTTTTATATTAAATGTTTCTATATACTCATTCCTATACTTTTAAAAAATTCAAGAGTATTGATTTTTTTGCAAATACGCCATTATACTGACGAGTGCATGCATTTATCGTAAACTCCATTTTCTTTACTTATACAAAGACTTCCGGTATCTCGTTTACTTTCAAATTCATTCCTGCGTGTATAAGCTTTCGAGTTTTCAACCGGTCATTTACGCATGCTGATAAATTCATTTTGACCGTACTGTACTTTGGTCCATATTCAATTTAAATTCAATTCATCGTTAGATTATTGTTCGCAAAGTTTCGAAATATTATGCAAAACTTTTTTTTTTTCAAGTTATTTACCGGATTGACTTTATTATTTCAGTGCGCGAAGCACGGGATAAAAGTAATTTCTCAAACGCACGATATTTTGCGCTTTCCATTATTTACTATTTCATTCTTGCGAAGAGTGCCCCGGATTAGAGTACATCAGAATAGATATACCTGCGGCAAAAAATGGGAATATCGGAAAAATTCGGTCGTGTGCTCGCGGTTATTTTTTGTTGTACGATTTTAATATCGGATATTTTCATATTCAGGACGCGTCACTCGTAAATACACGGACAGCTGTTATTATTCATTACAAATGACGTTATCTACACCCCAATTTTTTGTTGCGCTGTTACCGCAAGTTTCGTTGTGGTTGCGATAGAACTTCTTCATGGTATATATATGTGTGGTAGCCTTATGCGTGGTAGTATAGTATTACGCGATTCGGCAAGCGAAATGTTTGTCAAGTTAAGCAGTTTATTTATGTTTTACCTTATTTATTGTATTGTTTTATATTTTTTAATTTTTTTTCTTTTTTTTTTTATAATTATATAAGTATACTGAATTTTACAAATCGATTATTCGAAGAAGATCACCAATATCGAAAATGTTTGTTACGAACTTTGTTTCGCGCTATTCCTCCTTGTTGAGAATAGCCGCTATTTTTCGACTCCACCTTCAACCGTGTGTTGGTGGTAGTAGGTCGAGTTTGATTTTTGTTAAAACGCTTCTTGGCAAGCGCTCGGATCCTTTTTTTAGGGGTGTAATTAAATAAAATAACTTTACTGTCTTTTATGATAATTTATTTGATGTATTTGCAGTTGGGACGATTTGGACTGTTATTATTGTCACCGACAAGACAAGTAATCTGTTCGGACCCACACTTTTCATCGAAAATCGACGGAGCCCGTCACGTGTCAAATCCCTCTATATATATATATATATATATATATAATCGTAAACAATAAGAGCCCGCGGACAAACAAGACGACTCACTCTCTTGTCGTCGAACAAACTTAACAACATTTCTTGTTTCGAAATCCTATTCATATCAGTGAGATTTTACGATTTATTTATTAATTTTCACAGTACAAAAGAATTTTTGAATTTTCAAAAGTTCTAGGAATTCAATGAGATTTCATGTCTCATATGTCATCAATATATATTTATCGTTCTTATAAATATTTATTCGAATCTCATTACATTGTTAATAATTTTTAGCAATTCTGCACAATTTTACGCGTCCTGCAAATATATACGATTCCAGACCCTATATAGAAGTTTTAAGAAATGTCCAACTTTTATAAGAGCATCAAGGACTCTTAAGAAATTCCATATAAATTACGTAATTTATTAATGGCAAATTTTAATGGATTGTACGAATTTTACGAATTAAGAAAATTGTTTTGAGAAAGGAGTTACAAGGTATGGAGACTTCCAATTGTAACTTGGAATAACTTCTCGAAATTCCAGAAATCTTATTAATTAATTCTAAGCTATTCTGAAAATAAAGATTATTAAATACTTTCAAGTATTTCAAGAATTCTGTAAAATATAACTATTTCTGAAATTCTATCAGTTTTTAGGGTCACATAAGAATGTTATAAATTCCAGAAGATCATAGAATTCATAGATTTTCAAAAAGTAATAAGTGTATTAACAAACGTAACAAAAATAGAGGAATAACATTTCCATGGAAGTACGAAAAATTTTATATAAATTCCAACGTAAGCATTACAAAATGTCGCGTAATTTTGATACTTTGCAGTGGAAACATCGTTGTTAAAAAGTAAATTTTTAACGGTGACTTTAACCGTTAGAAAAATAAAATGATTTTTACTGTAATTCGTGCATTACTGACCGTAGATGTCGTTATCTGGAGCTCCATCAGATTTGTTAATAATAACAGCAATAATAATAATAATAATAATAATAGTGAAGAAATACAGTATATATAGGTAACTATGCAAAACACAGGCCTCATTTAATGTATTCAAATGAAAATCGTTTGTGTGAGAGTATATATGGCGTTAGTGCCGGAAACATGGACTATTTTTGATTTTATCTTCCCGCGCGATATCAATACATCGCTGCAGAAAAGCCACTGCACTGTTTTTAATACGCGAGAAAATCTTTTCCTTTCGTTACAAGCCTAAAATTTTCTTCGCGTAATAGTGACGAGTGTTTTCATCAAATCACAGTAATTCTTATAAATATATATACAAGACATTTCATACAAAATCGATTGGTCAAGAGCTCGACCCTCTACAATATATTCCAAGTCTTTTTATCATTTAAGACTCAACGAAAGGTTTCGACAGTCGACACCATTGTTTTTTAGACGAAATGCAGGAACATCTCCTCATGGGCCACTTTCGAGTGCTATCGCAGTTCGATTTGCACTCAAAGTATTTAATTCTCCTACAGGAATGTGACATTGCCATGTCGTGCAAACATTTTTTTTCTGGACGTCGAATACAATGGACTAAGTATCATCTGCTCTACTCTACAATAGATCACTCCAAATCCAGCATCAGTGGAGATGGCATTTGAAATGGCGTTTGATCGTTCGATCCTCCATCTGGAATAATGCATTTTCCTTCCTGAAACACAATCGCTTGTTCGCCCGTCAATATATGTTCCTGAAATTCCAAAGATCCTTCTTAGACTGGGCGTCCTTTTCCTTCGATTCAAGTGTCTTCTTTGTGCGCGAAAGTAAAGGCTCCTATTGATTTGGACGGCCTATACGTGAGCACGCAATGCGCTCCGTCGGTGCACACACAGACACACGGTCACAAATACGGACACAACCAGATACGGCAGCTCGCGAGTAGGGTACGGCAGATGAATAGAAGGCCAGTACTGATTCCAGAACTGCTCACTGCCAAGGAGAAGTTTATACGCTTATAAATGCACTTCCGTAACACGTCAAGAATCGCGAAGCGTGCAAATAATGTTGACCTTTAACTCGCTGACTTCCGTTCTCTTTCCTCCTCGATTCGTACTGGTATATGTGGTCTTGTTTCCTTTTCTTCTTTTTTTCCGGCGAAGATGCAGTATCCTCAGGAAATATACGTGTATATATATATGAATGATATGCGGTCGGTCACTGCAGTGATTCAGTCCGCCGGGGGCTAGTGACATTTGTGGTGACACTTGTACGACTCCTATACGCATTTTGTTCGTATTCATGAGTGAAGATTTTTTTGAAGATTAATACATCTTTAAAAATGTTATCGTTTCCATCGACGTAGTGCATATGGGGCTGTATCTGAACTCTTCTAAATTTGTAGAATTAAAAAGAATTCAGATTTTTGCTGCTGAATTCCATTTCAGGACACCTCAATCCCTTTCCTTTTACCGGGAAGAATTTCGAGATACCTTAACTTCAAAGTTTCTGATATACTGAATTATATAAATGTCGAATCAAAATGTAGCTAAAATAGTCCAGTTTTGCGCTTAAAACGAATTGGAATTAATTGGAACATCAACATTTTCGATATACGTTTTTTTCCAATCTCGAATTCAATAACTGTTCTAATTTAATTTACATACATGACAGGCGATGTTTACATTCACTTTACGTTATCATTAATTAATGCCAATGAAATTGGTGACGTTTTAGTTCATTGTTTTTCGATGCAAAGAACGCAAGTCGATGTTTTTATAGGTTAGGTTTTTTTTTCCGTTGACTTTATAGATCGGATTGGATTCGATTATTAAAACCAACGAATATAGACGCTTATAGAAGGACAGAGCCCGTGTTAAATGGTGAGACGAATTATGGTTCCTCAAAGAGTCACATTCGCAATTAGAGTGAGAAAGACACTCTTATGTACAGTACATTATTGTTGTTCCTTCGGTTCCCCAGTCTTATCTTCCCTATATATAAGCTATGGGCTTCTATATGTATCTATATTCTTTGTTAAAACGAAAGGGAATATGGGAATGAAACGGAATTGAACCGAAATAAATTCGTTCAGAAATAAACAGAAAACCTACCTTGCCTAGTATAACCTTACTGATATTTTGTATTCTTTCTCACGCAATAAGGTTATGGAATGTGCCGAAACCTCGAGGTGCATCAGAAATTCTTCCTGGGAGTTTGCTTATCCCATGAATTTGGGAACGTATGACCCTAACCTCAAAAATGCTATCATTTACTTTTGGAAACACTTTGCCTATTATAAGAACTAGCGATAACAATAATATTTCAAGAATATACGTTATAGCAATAATAATAATATTTTTAAAAATGCATGATTGAAGTGGCTGTATATTTACAAATATTGCATCTATTATAATTAATTATTATATGTTTAATCAATATGATATAGAATTTGATTGTCGTGTACGTCCGACAACTGTTGAGTGCAACGAAATTCACTGAAATTTGATCAAACTAATTGTATTTCTCGAATGATTCTTTCATAGTCTTGAATTTCAATTGGTCAACACTCCTCGATGACTCGGGCGAAATTGTAGTAAAGTGTATTGCGCGAATATTCTACGATACCTTGTATATTGTCTATATATAGGAATAATATAAAATTTATATTTATGAGAGAGAATTTTAGAGCAGAGAGAAATTTGCATCGTGCGTGTAGTTGGGACATCATGACAAAGTTCGATATAAAACTTTGATAAATATATAGTCCTTTACATGAAACATCATGACATGTTTGTCTTTTGTAATTAATTTATTAAATGAAGAGATTAAGTATATAACGTTGATGAAATTCTCTCTCTCTCTCTCTCTCTTTATTTTAAATAATAGATATTTTTAGACTATAATGTTATACTAAAGAGGAATTGAGTGAATTTATAACGGCGATTATATATATATGTTACAGACGTTCAGACATGGATTTCCACATCAACCAACCGCGATGGCGTTCGATCCGGTTCAGAGGTTGCTGGCTATTGGCACTAAATCAGGATCACTCCGAATGTATCCTTTTGTAGAAAGCTCTGTGTCTAGTTCGCGGTTTCGTCGCCTTCGAAATCGGAAGTGTCCCGGGGCGCGAGTCTTATCTCCTCCCCCATACCAACCTCCCCCGATCTTTTATCCCCCCCACCCATCCTATAACGTCTCCAGTTGTTTCCCGGGTCTGAACCATTTTATTAAGGACACCTGTCACAGGGGCATCGAGAGAAATAGTTGTTGACTTTGTGTATTTGTAGTCGTCGCAGTTCTGGGGCATTGCGGGGTCGCAAATATCCCAGGCTAGAACTTTTCGCTGAGAGATTGCGGAACTCCAGCCATGTTTCTAGTTACACCGAGATTTATCCCTATAGTGCCGGCAAACATACAAATCGTGTTTATCTTTCTTTTGTCGCGGTTATACTTCTGCCGCGGAAGAAAAGTAACAACATTTTTAAGATGTTGATTAATTACATAATTAGTTTGATGCACGTATGGTAATATTAATAAGAACAATTGAGGAAAATTGAGAAAAAAATCTAGTTTTTTTTAAATTCTTTGCTTTTTCTTTTTTAATTTCTGAAGATGATGATGTTTATTGTTTAACAATGCAACGTTTAGCAACAAAACATACATTAAAGGAACGATTAAACTTATCCTTTATTATTTTTTATTTTAATTTCATCCAAATTAATTACGATATACCGAGAATATAATCAATATCACTACAGATTATGCAAGTAGTGCGATAAAACGATCTCGTACATGTGATAAGTTTATCATCTATATGCGAAAAGATTAATAATATTTTAATAATGTAAACTGTTATATATATATATATATATATATATATATATATATATATATATATATATTTCAATTATATATATGATTATTTAATATTTGAATTGATTTTTCAATTTTCTGACTATATTTTAGTCTCTTAAATTAGATAAGAATGTTGATTAATTTAAAAAAAAAAATAAATTTACATTTGCTCTTTGATGTGAATGATTAAAAAAGGTTGATGTATCGTTCTTAAAAAATAAAGTCGTTTATTTGATTAGACAGATTGCGTTTCTCTTTGGCTCGTATATAGGAAACTTCACTCTAGGGAGTTTTGAGTATACACGTTTCATGGCCGGAATGTGATTTAAACCGCTAAATATCTGAAATTCATTAGATATTGATTGCATTGAAAATCAACGGAAGAAACATTTATCCAGATTCTCGAGCAATTTTTCTTATTTTTACTACTCAAAGACTTATTCAATCTGCTTCTTTATCATTATTTTTTTATAGATATTTCAAAAATTGTTTTCTTTTTAATATTATATATGTACATATAATTGAAAGATGCATATTTTTTTTTGTAATAATAAATGTATTGTACTCAGTAGACTCTTGTTGTCATTGATCTAAATTATTACATTCGTCGTATAATTGTCATAAAATTAATTTATCGTTTATTTTTCATTAGTTATTAATTTTAGTTTAGATTTTTTTTTATTTTAATACAGCAGGTCTCCTCTTATTTTAATTTTTCAGAACAAGCCATATGGCGGCTCTCTCCCTTATTTTAATGTTTCCCCTCATCCACACGACTGACAGTGTGAGAAAGAGAAAACGACACTGTTTCCTTCTTACGCACAGAAATGAAAATATTTAAATTAAAGGAAGTTATTAAAATATCGGAGGGAGTCCTATATATACTTTCATAAATATTATCAATTTATTTCTACTCTTGTCTTTGTATTATTATTATTTCGTTTGCCTTACTGTCTTGTTAAACTTTGTATATATTCATTGTAACCCAATGGAATCAATCCCCACGAGAAATGATCTATAATGAAAGAATACAATACAGTGACTTGGCTAAATTCAAAGAAAAATGATTTTCAATACGATATAAAAAATTAGAATTATAATAAATGATAAAGAATAAAGAAATATCGCCAATATCGCGAATTCAGAAAATAATAAATATGGAATAAAGAATCTTTTTTCGAATTTTACTGATCTCGGGGATTATGTTTCTTCAAATGCCTATCACTCTCTCTCTCTCTCTCTCTCTCTCTCTATATATATATATATAGATTTGTTCTTACTCTGAAAGCAGCTTTATAACGATTACAGTTACACAGCTGGGAAGAAAATAAGCTTTTAAGTTTCTTATGATTCGATCAAGTTTTGCGTTGAGATAAATTTATATATGGAAATGCTACGTGATGGAAGTTGACATTTTTATTATATTTATTGTATAATCGATTAAATAATCGATTAATTTATCGCATTTTATAAGTAAAAGAAATAAGGAAACACACACACCCTAGTAGAAATCTGCCCATTTTTTTCTTACACTATCCATTTCTCCTATGCCTTTAACATGGTAAATATCTGAACTGTCTAAGAATTGGCTAAGAATTCATTTCTACCAGGGCAGACACAAAGTATTATAAATTTTTGTTATAAAGAATTCTTCTTCTGTAATTCAGCCATTTAGGTCAGTTCGTAAGGTTCCTTCTAGGATCGTCCTATTTATTGATTTTATTCTCTCAGACAAGTCTTTTTTTTCGGCAAAAGCGTACATTAGAAATTTCATGTTTCATAAATTGACCCTCCTTCATTTATTTACTATAGTATATACCAGCAATGGTTTCAGATTTTTACTTTGATAAGAAAGACAGGCAAATTTTACGTCATTTAAGTATAGAAAATTTCTGACAAGTCTGAGTGTGTTTGAGATTATCGAGAAAAACGTCATCGTCATGGGTCTGAGGAATATTGAAACCTCGCAAAAATGTGAATAAATGTGGAACTGCGTTTTCCTTTGCCTTCTTCATTGGCAAACTTTTAGCGAAAACATCGTAAGCAAGCTTAGCCTGATGTTTATTTTGCAACTTGGAAATTTATCCACGGTGTATATTATAAAGCCCCGCTGACAAATGCGGTTGAGTTTTCATATAACTCAATTTTAAGCCGAGCGATTGAAAGTTAACGAAGTTTGTACAGTTGCATTTGAAGTTGACGCGCGGAACAATGTTAACATTTATTATCGAATTTGCTGGATTACTTGAAAATATACGTGCAGACGGCTTCGACGTTAATTAAACGGGAACTTCCATTAATGCCGATTTATCATGTCCATTGAAAGCAGGGAAGTTTGCTCGGGTCTAATTAAAATGACATATATTTTTTCGTTGCAAATATTATTCGAGCATTATTCAGACGCCTCGATTGTGGACGAATATTGGTATTTTTCTTTGTAACTCGACGCAATTCATATTTCTGTTCTGTATCCATTGTAGAGCAGATCTATTATTAATACACCCTTCGAGAAAATCATTGCTGGAAATACCATAAATATTTCATTCACTTAAAATGATCACGTTTTTATGAACGACTATACTAATTATAAATACGCAAAGCATGTAACTGTTAATGCAAAAGGCGTCCCACGTAACACCGAAATATTCTCAGAATATCTCGAGAATATTACATTTGCTGAAATAATATTCAGGATAATATCTCCGGAAACTGTTTAATCAAGACTTTTTAATCCTACTACTATACATTTATTTTAATTATTGTTGTTTACTTAATCATTCGCAGTCGTTCGCATTAACTTTCGGAATAAACGAAATTGCCGTTGAACAAATTTTTTGGGAAGAATAGTCGGATTCGAACCAGGCACGAGCATAATATTTCAGAATATTATGTTTACAAAATTTTCCCAATTATTTTCTTTGAGATATTCCATTCAATATATTTTGAGAATATGTTATTTACAATATTTCCCATAAAATATTTCCAGAATATTCGTAGAATATGAAGACCAGAATATTCTAAATCAGACTTGAAAGACTCAAAACGTGGGGTCTTGAAGATATATTCTAAATTATATTATTCTGCATGTTTCATTGTATATTTTAATTACTTGTTCAGCTTAATTAAACGTTTAAAGCTTATAGTTAAAAAGTATCAGATTGCATTCAAGTTTTCAAGACTCTCCGAAGTTCCAGTAAATTTAGCCCAGAGAGTTCCATCTCAACTGATATCGATAATGACGATAAATGTTACTTTACGAACTTTCTTGTTTAATGCTGTTTCGTGCCTGCGAGTCTGTCGATTTTGATTCGCTTTTCGCATACTATTCAATTATACAATTTAATAAGAAACACATTTGCAATAGATACATTACGATAATCATTATTTTTTATCGGTATATATATTATTTTTTAGAGCATTCATTTGAGGCACTCGATTGTTAAAATATTTCATTAACAATAAATTGCTTATTCGTACATTTTTTACTTTTCCAGAGAAAAGTTTTTGATTGAAAATTGAGGTTAGGTTATTATCAAAAAATGATTGAAATATAGGTAAACCAAAATACAAAAAGTCATTTTTGTCGGGATTAATTTTTTCCTCATGATGCTGAATTTCTGTTCTGAATCGTGAAGATGTTTTTACAAAACATTTATTAAACAGTTGTTTTATGAAAGGTTTTCGTAAACCGTCAACATCCGAAATTTATTTGAATGGAATTTTACTATCCTTCAGCTTAAACCGCTTATATTCTCACGTATCACATTTCTCTCTCTCTAAATTTGATACGAAATTCCACTTTCTTTTTTTCACACTGAAATTATTTGTTCTGTACATCTTGCAGTTCACGTACATGACCTTTTTAATTCCACAAAAATGTCAAAATTTAATAGAAAGTTTGCAAACGAACGTATTTTTGTTGTCTTGTGACATTTTATTATTGAAACATTTGTGACGTTTGACAACGTACAAAAATGTATTCTATTTTGGATGGTAGACAGTAAAAATTAAAAACATTATAAAAAATAAATGCATCAATTTTAGAGTATTGATCATATTGAAATAATCGATTATTGGTGCTGCCTGAATATTGCTACAATTTTTTATTATTTGTCTTGCACATATTATGACCATCTTTCATTTTTTGATTTAAATTGTATACGGATTCAGATGATGAAAGGCAAAATTTATCTATACGCAGTTTAAACGCCATCAGTAGCTGTCGCCAATATTGAAACAAGTCGTATAAAAAACGACTCTCATTGTATTCGTTTCTAGTCGTTTACAAGATATAGTACGAGATATAGACCGATATACATCGATAAGTCAGTTTCTCATTCTCGGGTATTGTTAATTGAGCGGTGCCCTCGGCATTCGCGATAAGCAGCTTAAAAAGCTCTCCTTCAGACGCGTTTCAGCCGGGTAGTTAGTAGTCCTTTTACGGGGGAGAGAATCTTGAGTAACGGGACACTTACCTGCAAATGAGTTTTCCTTGACAGAGACTAATGAAAAATTTAGTTTAGGGAGACCTGGCGTGGATTGTCACGTGAAGCACGAAGGCGGCTGTGCCGTGACTCACTTACTCTTCTTAATTAACGAAGGAGCTTTGGTGTCCGCAACAGCAGATGACACTTTACACCTATGGAACTTTCGACAGAAAATTCCCCAAGTTATTCAGAGCCTCAAGTTCCAGCGCGAAAGGTAAGTTTTTATATTTTGCCGGCATATATAAATATGTATATATATATAGCACTTATTCTTTCAAATTGAATTAATTGCCCTTGTCGCCCCCCCCCCCCTTCCCGGTCACCCTATTCGCTCGGTTTCAAGTTTTTTTTTTTTAAATTAAATCGAGTTTCAAATTTATACCTTCTTTTATATTATTAAAGTCAGTAGGCTTTTGTATTCCGTGTTTTTGTATATTTAGAGCGTAATAATGACTTAGAGCAGGGTTATGTAATGAAGTAGGAAAAGGAATCGATAAAGTAAACAAGAAATGAAACGTGTGAATGATAGACACAAACAAATAACGCGGTTGAACTGATTCGAGTAATGATTTGAAACAATGAAAACCGTAGCAACGAAACGATGAATAAGGATAATCAATGACACGAATGGGTAATACGGTTGCCGAAAACAATTAAACGAAAATGCGTTTGTAAAGGATAAATGACCGACGGTGGTAATGAACGGAACGACTATGAAAGAAGCACAAATAAAATTAATAAATGAACAAAAAGACGAATTGTCAAAAAAGGAATAGCATGAATTAATGAACATGAATTAATAAACATAATTTACTGAACATTGGGAATTAAAAAAAGAATGAGCGAATTGATTTGCTGAAATGAGAGATTAAAATCAAACAACCAATGCAAGGAAATTAATGTAGGTTTGACAGTACGTTTCGTTACTATGGTGTGGGAAACGCAATTTCCCGCACGAGTTACGAATAACATTCTCTATCTTAATCGAATGCGGGAAACCCTTTTTTCCCATGCTCGTTCTGGTCCTAGTGCCGGTACGAAAAGCGGGTACCCAAAAGAGTGCGAGAAGTACGTATTTTCCGCATACTTTTAAGAAAAAAATCGCAATTAACTTTACTACACAGTTACAAGAATGCTGAAAATGCATAAGTTTTACGATAATTTTGTAATTTTCAGAAATGTCAAGAGTTACTAAAATCATCAGACGTCTCGCTTTGTAAGATCAATTCTCGAGAGTAATAATATATTTCCGAACAACCATATTAATAATAATCATTATGTATATTGTATACCGCAATATATACGGGCTGTTGTCTATCCTAAATAAATTATAATAATTTCTGTTCCCTTTACGATGCCTTAAATTAAAAATGTATTTCAAACATCGAATGACTCTTTAAGTAATTTTTGCGATAAAATCAATAATTTAGGATCAGGATGGGTTGAAATGTAGATTCTGCGACGGTGGTATAAACGTAAATAACGGCACGAACTGCGTCAATATCTTGCTTGCAATATATATATATGACGGTTCGATAACCAGTAGGAATTTCGATTTAAATATATAGGAAGTGCATTAGGCACGTGTGTTTGCTCTACCCTTGGTAATCTGTGAACTGGAAATGCGGTATTGGAATACATTATTGTCGCTGGTTTCAAAAGTGTTCCAATATATTGTCAAACTGCGACTAAATGTTTAGCTTGACCATTGTACATTTTGTAGTGGTTACTACTGTATTTTCAAAGTTTCAAGTTCATTCATGTATCCAACAAAAATGTAGCTATTTCGTTTTCTATTAATTCATTTTTCGTAAACGCCTAATTTAAGCTTATAGTAATGAAACTATGCCACGAATTTTTTCAATTATTATATTATTATTATTCAAAGTGGAGTACCTCCATAATATCTCCATTATGATGACATATTTTCCCTGATCGCTCCGATGATGCGAAACAGTATATCCCACGTAGTACTGACGAATGTCCCCAGAATGTCTTCAGAATATACAGACATTCTGAGACATTCTGGGGATATTGCAGGCTGCAGCCGATTCAATTCTAATGTATCAGTATATTCGTGTATTTAGGCAATGGCATAGGCAAACCGCGGGAAACCTATGCCGAGTGTACAAAGCCAATCACGATGGCGATTTTCCGACGCGTCATTATCGAACAATATTTCACAGATACACGCCGGACACAACATGCATCAGATATAGCCAGGCGTGGTCGAGCTTGCATCACAGGCTGCGAGAGCGCCCGGATGACCTGCAGTCGGTTATGCGCTATTTTCTTTAAAATCAACAATTGATGCGATGGGAATTAAAATTCACCCGCGTTAACACTTGTCGGGAGTAATTTACAATTTGGTTGTACTATATATTAGGCGACCTATATATATATGAGGTGAATAAATTAAATTTTACACGTGGTCATTATCCAGTAATGAATTCCAAGTGAGTATTATTTTAAAAGTTCTGAAAATTCATTACTGTGAAATTTTATTAATTACGTAAAATTTTTATTTGATTGAAGTCATATTACATTGTGGACCTTTTTTCCATTTTTTTTATAATATAAAATTAATATATAGATAAAAAAGTCACACACCCACACACACACACACGTACTTAACTATATATATACCTCACATTATTTTATATAGATGCTCTGAAACGTATTCTTCAAAAGTGCAATGAAATGTAAAATTTAAAAAAAAAGTACAAATGTCTAAATCCTAAATGAAACATGAAAAAAAAAGAATATTTATTATTTATGGAATAGGATTATTTATTACAGTAAATTTTCAAATGTATGATTTTGATATATGAACGGTATCAACGCACATGTCGAAACGATATTATCGAATTCTAGCCGAACCGTGTCATTACGAATATACGTCACTGTCACTATTGCCATTAATCGTTAAAAGATGTATTCAGTTTTGAACGAAAGCAATTTATGTAATTTCGTATATATAAATTAAATATATAATCTGCTATTTTCCTAACGTTTATGTGTTTTGCACCTCTAGTTTTGTGTAAATTGTAATTATTGTAGAAATTTTTTTTTTTTTTTAATAAATTTGTTTTTATAATTTTAGTCGATTGTTTATTTTTTATGAATATTTTTCATCGGATTCCAAGAAAAAGTGAAATATTATATACATATGAAATACATTCGAGAATTAAAAATTATTTGCATATTATTAAAATGTGACGCAACAAACCCTACAATAAATGGCGAATAGAAATCTGAAGAAAACTAAATAATTGAAACAAAAGGAAGAAATAAATAAATCGATTGGTTTGTTAATGACATTGCTAATCAAATAACAATTTACAAAAATTACTTAAATTATTATTTACGTATCTAATAAATGAAACAAACGAACAAAAAATTTATGTATATATAAAGAATAAAGAAGGGATGGAGTATGCTCTGTCGCATGTGTGCAAAAATGTAGTACAAAATCACACCATATATATTGAATATTTCTGACTGCCTAATTGACGAGTAAAATTAATTGGTAGATATAATGATTGCGAGGCAAACTGACAAAAATACTCAACAAAAATGTAGAAATGTATCGATAACTGATGATGGGTAAATGAAAAAATAAGAAACAATATAGATCTGAAAATAGGGACGTTAATGAGGAAATTCGTGTTGAATAGAGCAAATGATAAAAATGAACAAATAATAATAGAACGTGTATGCGATAATTGGAATCATTAAATAAATATGATACGTCCGCGGAAATGTGAAATGTTAAATGAATCGAATCAATCAATTCTTGCCACCATTGCCAATGAAAACCAATGTAAAAACGAGTCGGCACTGCCTTTTGTTTCGCTGAAATCAATAGGAGGTAATTGTAACTTTAGTACAGTCATTTTTTTTTTATTTTAATAAGGAGCTAACTATTTATTAGTTCGTGGTGAGATGCTAGATATATATTTATTCATTGAAGAAATATTTTAAACTTTATTTATATGCATATATACATACACACACACACAGTCATGTATATATATATATACAGATTCTGCCAATGAAGCCTCGAGCACATAATCTCATTTGCTTTGTGTTATTGAAATGTCTTAATATTATTGTTTTCGTTTTCTTACATGAACCTATTATTGTCTTTGCCTATTGTATTTTATAACTTATTAGATTTATTACGTATATATAATCTGTTCAAGCAATTGAGGGTTATGTTACTCAAGTAGAATAATATGTAGCACGTTATGACACGTGACATACATGTTAAAATAATATTAAGGCTATAAACTGGAGTGGCACTGGCATTGGCCTGCACTTGTAATCTGATGGCTACAAATATTTTTGGTGTAAAGTAGATATATATATATAGACTATATAATATTCTTACAATATTTATACGTCCGGGCACTAGGCGCAGCGTTACCAGTTTAGGGAGATTTTCGACGATAGTGGGAGAAGCTTATTCATTGATTAGAATAGGTAAAAATTCCACCACTATCATCCAAAATCACCCTAAACTGGGAACACTGACTAGGCGAATGTTGTATCTCGAAGTATGCCTACCCAGTAAACACGAACTATAAAATGACGTGAAAATGCCTTCATTTCTACGCTTCATCAACATTTCGCCATTTTGCTATTTCGTGCTTACTGTGTAGATACAGGGATACTGGTATAAGCTTACCGTCTAGTGCCCGATTATTGTCAGGGAAAACTTGACAGTGCCTTTTATTTTTTTGAACAGTTCAATTTCCACCTATCGATAAAATATATAATGTTACATATAATGTAAGGGAAATGTTTATCAAATTTAAAAATATGTCTGACGTTCCTAGATAGCTCTATAATCCATTTACGAAAGTTAGACAACTAATTCTTTAAAATTTATTGCAATCGATAATAGCTATAGAGTATATCATTAAGCGTTTTTATTTATAATATGGATTTATTAAGAGTAAGAATTGAGAAATAATAAATTGAGTGTCGAGATTATGGGGTGCGGAGAGCGAGATTTTTGAAGATAGATTAGAGAAAGGAGAAGGAGGAGAGATATATGGGAATATGTGTATGACAGAGAGAAGAAAAGAGGAAAGGGAAAGAGACGTGGATGAATGGGCGAGAGGGTATAGGGAAAGAAGAGAATACATGCGTGGGAATGATGGAAATATCCATGAATGAATATGGAGAGAATAAATGGGAATATGCGAGGGAGAATATAGAGATATAGAGGTGGATGAACAGATTAGAGGAGCGAGGGTTCGGGGGTCAAGGTCGTGTAGGGATTATGAAAGAGTAATGGGAATACCGAAGTATTTGAGGGAGTGTAAAAGAAATGAAGGAAAGAAGTTGGCGAGAATGGCAAGCTGGAGATGTGGAAATGAGGAGAGGGGAACTTAAGTATACTGGATGACGGAAGATGAAAGGAGACGTAGAATATGCAAGGAAGGGAGAGAAGATCTACAGCATTTAAGGGAAAAAACGTTAACATGTCAAGGAAAAAGTGGGGAGAAGAGTGTGGACGTCCTAAACGAAGATGGAATAGGATACAAAAATAGGACGGAAATGATAAATTAAATAAATTAAATAAATTGAATAAATCGTATAGTATGAACTGAATAAATTGAATAAATTGAATAAATTAAATGAAACAAATAGATAATAAAGTTATTGATATCTTATGATGTCGAATTTAAATATAATTGGAATTAATATAAATGAACATAATTAAATTCTGAAATTTAAAAAGTCACTGACTCGAGACGAATTAAGAGACAATTACTTTCGAAACTGTTGCATGATCCATTAAAATGGTAGGACCCACAGTACAACCAATCATTTATCAAGCGAACGATGTATACGTGGCAGCTTTTACATACAAAATTGGTTATCGATTTTTCAATCTCGTTAGCGGTAACACTGCAGCCGACTCAATTAAGTATAGAAATTTGTTAACATTTGAGCTCTTTTGGCGAAATGGATTGTTTTTTTTTTGCCTTTTTTTTACAAACTGATTTACTAACGATAATGAACATTTTTCGGATTGTGTGAAAAAGTTTTTTTATAAATAAACGTGTCATAGTCATGTGTTACGATGACATCCGTCATTAAAAACAATACAGTGCGTAAAAACAAAGACGCGAAAAACTATTTTTTTTTGTTTAAATAATATAATTAATGTAATGATGTTGATTCGCTTTAAATGTAATACAAATACGCTCGTAACCATATCTAATCACGGTTCTTCAATGTCCGTCGAGCACGCATCTGCGATCTTCCAAGCTTTTGTTCTGTAAAACATTCAATGCTGGAAGAATCAGCCAGAGCCGATCGTTTTTCCTGCTGACATTTCGCAAACACTGCACGTTTCGTTCGCTTCGTCATGCCAGTATACAAGCTCCGATACTGAAATGTAATCACATTAAACAAAATTCAATTCTGTTTAGTGAATGAGAGCTACATTGCATTTATTGACTTAATATACTTACTTGACCTTTTCAGTATCATTAGAGCGTAATACGGTTACGATTGATTGACAATTGAGCTTTTCAATTAAAACGATGAACCTCGTTTTTTACCCGCACATTTTTCACGCGATGAGTCTTGAGTCGTGTTATATCGATGCAACGTTTGAAATAATGCCCATACATGTAATTTCATTAATATGTCGTAATGTATTAATTTGTATAATGAGAATATGTTTCACATTTGAAACGTGTACATTTTATATAACTATACATTCATTTTCCTCAATTCTTGTACTCAATAAAGGTAAATTATACCTTTTTCGCGCGACGATCTAACATTTTTTGTTTTATTTGCCATTTTGTCGGGCTCGGAGCAGCTTTTTGGTCTCGCATCAAACACCGTTACAAAAGAAAAAGACAAGCGTTCAATTGAGCTTCGGGGTTTTGCGCCTCGAATAATCAACACGACTGAATGTGAAATTCCTTTTGACGTAGCGGCATCATCTAACGCAATAACTGTGCAATTTCATATTTCGCGAGCGTCGATACAGCCTTGATAAAAAAAAAAGGAAGAAAGAAAAAAAATCGCGAAAAAAGTGCATGCGACTGAAACTTGTTCCTTTGCCAATTAGTCGTCGCGTTTTATAATTCTTCATTAATAACGACACAGTCCGCCATTTGAATGAGAAAAAGGTTTAATAAAGTATTTATGAAAAACGTGATTAACGAAGCGTTCGAAACTCAAGATGAACGAGGATATAGAAGGAACTTGACATTATTCAAATATGATATATATCCCAGGAAAAAAGTCGACCTTCCAAGAGATTTTGGGTACGAGACAAGGCGAAATTCGGTCACTCTTGGAGAGAAATTAATTGTTTGAATTTTCGAAAATATGTTTACTTCGTTTTGGTCTTGTTTTTTTTTTTTTTTTTTTAAATGAAATAAAAATAATAATTCAATAATTCTTAAGAATAAAAATTTTGTGTTTTTTTTTCGCTAATTTTAAAATATAAGACCGACGATAGACATGCAAATCGGTGTAGTGAGCTTGCGAATTTTAGAACAATCGCATTTTGAGTGACATTCTCCAAAATTGTATTAAAGTGATTCAAAATTAGAGAGCTTTCGCATTGGGGTCAAATTCCATGTGAGGAGCTTAATATAATATTGTTTTATACGAGGAAATGTCCTATATGCACGTTCACTGCCACAAGAAAGAACTTTTCTCCGCATTATTAATTTCTCTGTTTTTGTTCATGTCGAACGCAGAACGGTAGATAATATACGGAGAATATTAAGTAGTTTTTACCGATGTATCCCGAGTAGAATTTTGAGCGTGACACATCGGGTCCTGGCCGGGATCCCTATTAAAGTAAGGGTTCCGGCTGGGGCCCAAAGTGTCACGCTCAATCGCATAATATACAACGAAATAAGATAAATTTTAGATATCTATGTGAACTTATATATACATTATTATATTTAGTTTGGATTGTACATATACATGGCGTAAATTATGACGTCCTGACCGCCGTATAGAACTCAGCAAACATTGAAAGTAACAGTTACATAACGTTATATCCATAAATGTTACTTGTTACGTAACTGTTACGTAACTGTTACGCAATTGATGCCTGACTGTCGTAGTTGTGCTTGCTGGGAATATTGATCGCGGTATTATGTTAAATAAATGTTCACCGACCGTCTCAGGATATCAAACAGAGGAGTAACAATTCGTAGGTGTAAATAATATGCTTATGAATAAATGGCATTAAAAAACAGAGCAATTGGCACGGGACATCCATTGGACGTCCTTTGTACATCTATTGTACGTCCATTGTACGTCCATTGTACTTACTTTATCCGTAAGCAATGGACGTCTAATATACAATGTACTGACGTACATTGGACGTACATGCGTGCTAACTAGGAGATTATTATTTTTATCAAGTATATACATTTATTCAACATCTACCATTAAAGTCATAAAATTTACGATGTGAAAAAACTAAAATTTTATGAAAAAAAAAAAATGTCAGATTCCTTCATAAAAACAGTCAATTGCCAAGAAAATATTCCTTTTCTCCGCTATAATTTCCCACTGAATTTTTATGTATAGAAATTAGCATATATATGCGGAAGACCAGTAGCCTCACTTCCGGAACACTAACTTTTACCGCCTATTCCTTTTTTTTCGGTTCGATAAATTTCGCAATACGGTATAGTCGCAGAATCGGAATATTAAATCTCGATTTTAGGGAGGAATGCGACGGTACGATCTGGCGCAGGTCGCACGTACAGTTTTCCCAATGCGGGAAACGAAAATCCCGCCGGAAGCCACAGTTGTAACGGCTTTAATGAAATTCTCTTTACAAATGTACGTTATAAATGGTATACGTAAGAGTACCGACAAAAAGATGAAGCGAAAGGGTCCTCGACGATCCCTCGCCCCGCCTATCCCGCCGCCCTTTTCCCGCCAATTAGCCTATATGCGGCCTCCTCTAATTTGTACCTAATGGAATTACCGCATTGAAATTTCTCTTTGGCAGGATAACATGCATGCACCTGCCGTTGCAGAGCAAGTGGCTGTACGTCGGCACCGAGAAGGGCAACATCCACGTGCTCCACATCGAGACTTTCGTATTGTCGGGCTACATCATCAACTGGAACAAGGCCATCGAAGTGTAAGTTCACTACCATGAAATTCGAGCGCACCCGCCAACTTGGCCCATTCCCAATATGCCTCGGGTCGGGGGGTTTTCGCTGCCATCCCTATATATAGAAAAAAAAAGAAAAAAAAAAAAAAATCTCGTTGGCATTGGCTATTTAATGTATCGGCGTCGGTACTTGGTCGAAATGGGGTTCGCTTGATCTGTATCCGAATTGGAATCAGTAATGCGTTTTATTTTTTAGTTTCTTTTCACGAAACTTTCCTATTTGAACTTTATTATGCCAAATTTCTTGTAGTTTTTAGAATTGAAAATATGAAAATTTATAACTTCATGCAGGGTGTCCTTGAACTTGCATGGCATGCGTTGCCTATAGATTTTAAATTGACATCATCCTATTTAAGAGAGTCTATGCCAAGTGGGCCACATCTTTCTTTACGAAATTTTTAATTTCCATTTTATTTATTCTTATTGAAGAGACTTGTAAATGAAACACCTCCGACCATTAAAATCACAAAAATACCGATTTGTCTAAAGTTTAGAGTACATTTATTTTTTTTTTCATTTTGAAGGTTGTCCTTGATTGTCATCATTTTTACGTCGAAGAAAATACTAGGATTTTATAGATTGTTTGATGATCTTTCTATTAAAAATAATAATTTTCACATATACAAATGAAATACCAGTGAAAAATATTATTTTGTTTTTAAAATCACTGTTTCGATTTGTTTGTAACCTCAAACCATTCCATAATAAAAATCCAGAAAAACAGCAGTCAAGTAAGAGACTACTACTAAAACCAAAATTGTACGTCGAATTGCTCTTAGACACGATAAATCATTTGAAACCGGATGTACACAAAAGAAGGCCCCTGAATTATACGTAGATGCATATGACACCGGGGCCATCTTCGTTGGACATTTAACTGCCTGTATCTCCCATCAACTTCAATATATTCAAACAAACTTTTTTTTTTCATTCTAAAGAGAATTTATTTCTCTTTTTCGTAAAAAGATGACGATCATGATTGACAATGTTCAACTATGGAAAAAAGTAAGAAAACCATCAATAACAAATTTTTTGCGTATTCTCGCGAAATTTTCGCTCTTTTCGAGCTTTATCTTAGTTTTAACGAATTTTTCTTCAAATAGTATATCGTTTAAAAAGTTGAGTATAATCAGTGTATTGTAAAAATTTATAATATTCAAAAAGGTGGTCAAAACCACACAGCTTTCTTGAAAGACCTGTCGATATTTTTGAAAATTGATCACCACATAGATTACGCACCAAAGATAACCGAGTGATCGATTGGTATAAACATCACATCGCATGGAAAACATTGAAAAGTACACTAAGAAAAAGACAGAATCTCCATTTGATATTTGAATGCGAATTTTGAAATCACTATTTACCCCCGCCATTTAAACTTCTACGTTAAGAGACGTGGTGTGGTGGGTAGAATTATTAAGTAAATTTTTAGTACAATTAATTATTAAAACAGATAGACTATTTTAAAATCTAAAGAAAAACTCGAAAAATTCTCGTACGAGAAGAACGAGAATTTTGGCGAGAAAATGCGAGAAAATTCGTTATTAAAGGTTTTCTCACTTTTTGGCACGGTTAAACGCTGCTAATCACGATTGCCATATTTTCGCGTAAAAGAGAAATAAATTCTTTTTAGAATGAAAAAAAATTTGTTTCGATATATTGAAGATGAATGGAGATACACGGAGTTCAATATCTGAGAAAGTTGGCCCCTCTGTTATGTGCATTTACGAATAATCCAGGGGTCTTTTGTCTAAGACATCTGGTTTCAGTCGGTTTATCATGTATAATAAATACTCACATTCTTATAAAATAATTTGCGTCTACGAACAAATCGAAAAATTGATTTTAATCATTAAATTACATTTTTCACCGGTATTTGTATGTATCTATGAAAATTAATATTTTTACTGGCAAGATCATAAAAAGATCTACAAAATCCATGTATTTCTTTCAACTTAAAAATAATGATAATCAATGGCAACCTTCAAAATGAAAAATTATATTAACGATCTCTTCTGCCAATTTTCGCGACTCGCGTTTACAGAATCAACTCGTTGCGATACTTTCTTAGAGACTTATTCCGGCTATCGTATATTTCTTGCAATAACTCTTAATAAAAAAATGTCGGAAAAGTTTCGTTCGTCTAAAAGCGAGCAGTTAATTTTCTATTTATCGGCAAATAATGCTCGTAAGTAGCTTATTAGAATTGATGAGGATATATAGCTCCACGTGTGCTAGGAATTATCGATCCAACCCGGTCCGCGTAATTTTATTTACCTATATACACTGGATGCCAAGTAAAAATCTGGAAGGTATAACTTTTCGTTACAAATCATTTCTTTATAGGATTCTGTTTTTTTTTTTCAAATCTGGTATAAACGCTTTTTATTTATTAAAAAAATGTTTATTTAATTTTGATAATTAATCCAAATTAATAAACTTTTCAGTTCAAGACATTAAAAAATCCTATTATACTGTGTCTATAATATCGTGTGCATTTGGTGTTCAGAAATGTATGAATAATAGACGTCCGGACTCACGCGTATATTGGACCAACAATGTACTTCCATTTTTTGGCCGTTTCAAAACCTATCTATATTTATGTCCATCGTTAGTCCGTATTGTACATCCATTATATCAATAGATGACACAGGGGTACAATGGACACCAGTGACAACTGGACTTACATTGTACCTATAGTCTGGATGTATGATGGACAACCAATGGACGTGATTGCAATGTTTTGGACCAGATTTTTGACTTAAAATCCAAAACAAACATACATGTCTGATGTAGAACAAAACTAATGCAAAACAACTACCATGGATATATCCGAATTCCAAACGAATTCTTCATTTATCGTTCCAATACAACCAAAGTTTCGTAAATGAAAAATAAACATTGTTGAATTGCGATACCATTTAAAATGTATACACGTGACATTCTCTTACACAACATTCTTATATATACTTTTTTATGACACGAATACGCGATTGGTCGTCAATCAATTCATTAGTACTTTCCGGGAAGCACGTATACAACGGACCCCAAACATTATTGGTGTAGACGTAAATCAGAGCTCCATTTTATTGTCTCTTTACAAAAGTAGGATTGCCGAAAATCGTTATCTATACTGTAGTTCATTTACGCGCCGTTTCATATTTCGACACTGCGAAAACTTGACCGGCATTGTTTTTTTTTTCTCTCTATACCCCTATATACCCTGCCCCCAATTGCGTATAGAACGGCTCAACAGAGTTATTTGCTTTATCTTTTATGAAATCGGAGTTTCGCGGATCAATTGGCTGTATCCTTATTGGCGGAAAAATCAGTTGCCTCTTTATAGGTGTGTGGGTGTGTGTGTCATTATTTAAATTTATGCCAGCCTCTGCGCGACTTGGGGAAACGGAATACTGACATTAAAGGGGTACCAATATTGAAAACGCCCGGATTGCGGGCGACTGCTGGAGCTTAATATTGGAAAATCGAACGTGTATATCGGAATTATTCCGGAATCCGTCCGTCGGATCTCCTTTTGTTCCCTGCCTACACCGCGAGAGACGACGGGAAACTTGTTACATCTGAAATCTATAAATTAAAACGATTTAAATGCATCGGTGACGCCTATGGCAGAAATGTCGAAGTGAACGGAAATCGCTTTTACGAAAATGAAATGTTTTTACCGCGATAAAAAAAAAAAAAAAAAAAAAAAAACAGCTATAACACCGTTTTCGGTTGATTGCTTATTTTTTGATGTACAATGGCAAATTCTTTGACGCACACATATAGAGATCTTTTTTTTTTATCACGCTCCATTATTTATTGTTGTGTTGTGCGCATCAATAGTATCATAATAAATCTGCATCATTAACTTCCGCATTACGTGTATGGGTAAAGTCATAAAAAATTATTACAATTCTGGTCTTGTACACTTGACAGCACAATTTTTGTCATGAACACGATTTGGAATGAAAAATTAAATGACCCGTATATACCTATAAGAATATTAGATTTCAATGAAACTGATTTAAGGAGATGAATAGCAAGTGCGATCGCAGATTATCCATTCTTTTCCGTAATGAAGACATATAGTATAAAGTACGAAGTCAAAGTTTTTGTTGAAGCTCGTAGCAATATAGACGTGTATGAATGTATAACGGCTGCGACAAAGTTTTAGCACTTTAAGCGGATGGCGCACGCTACAGGTCCGATCGATACGCCAATTTTGACATATAATCGCTCATTTCCCTCGGAGAAAGATGACCGGCATATATAATCGAACGAGTGAAACGCGAGATTGAAAATTCCGTTTAATTTTCCTTTTTTTTTTTGTCGACCATTCTTTCATTGGTTTTACGAGGCCTCTCTCCGCTTATCCCGAGATTTCTATAAATATGTCGAGCCGTTAAATTGAATTTTATCGTAAACCGACGAGCATCTTTGCGAAATAAAATTACTTATTGTACGTCAATATGGGTCTATCGACCGGACATATGCAGCGCGTGCGTGTGTGTGCGTGTGTGTGTACTTGCCGTCTAAAGTGCTAAACTTTGTTGAAGCTTCTAGCACGAAAAAAAAAAAAAATACTTATAGATAGTTCTAGTTAAATTCCATTTTCATGCAGGTATTTTTTCTTCCAGCGAATCGAGCCCGATAAAACCTTCATTTTATATGCTATTATATATACCGGAACAAAAATACAGTTGAAAAATTCCGATATAAGCTACCCCGCGGGACGGTTCACTTATCCATCCGTGTTCCAGGCGCGATGATCGATGCTTAAACCGAGAGATCGATAGTCATTCTGAAAACACGGTTCATGGTGCGTATTTGATTGCAAATGCTTAAAATTCTGTCTTTTTTTTTTAATCCTTGGTTATGCGTGTGGTCTGGTACACTTATCTAACTTCATACGTCTCTTAAAAAAGAAAGTGAAGAAGAAAAATAAATAAACACAAAAAGAACGTTAAAAAATCTTTTAATTTTTTAGAGTGAAATATCACTGTACAAAGATTGAAAATGAAGCAAAATTTTTAAGCCAACGACGAAGAAATTATAATAATTAACTTATTTTCTCTATTGTTTTTGAGTATGCTCTTTCAGGATCGCAGTACACCTCATCTAGAAAATGCAATAAGCGCGCCATTATAAGGTCAAAGACATGAAAATTAAAAACGAAATTTTCTTTTTCATGATTTTTTTTTACATTGAAATTCTAAGAAAACTCAACACTTTCTTCAACCATTCGTGCACGAATATTATGCACTTTGATAGTTTATTTTTCGTTTTCGCGATATAAAAGTCGTTATTATTTTTAAAATGGCGATCTTTCACTTGAACATTTTGTAAAAATGTAGGTTCGTGGATGCTTCACACTTCAACGAAACTTTCAGACGAAGATTTTCAAAATTCAAGAAGGCGGATCCAATATGGCGGTCAAAATTTTGAAAAAATGTTCAGAACTCATTATATTGTCTTTACATTTTTTGTTGTCGATAAATTCGAATTTGGTATCAAATCATAACCGTAGAGTTACCGATTAACTTAATAAATGATATAGTTATCAGATAGGATAAATATTTTCTTATCTACTCTCAGCATGACCCAGGCAAAATGACGTAGACGTGGTAGATTTCTATCTCGTTCGGAGTGATTTTGATTTGAGTGACCTCAAAACACGATATGATCAATTGTATCAAGTTTCCGAACCTTTCAATCATTATGGACGCCACATTGGATTCGCAATTTTGGGTATTGAAAATCTGACAAGAGATTCGGATTCGGCAACTCTAAAAACATAATAATAACGTAGTATTTCACTGAACTATTATCTCGCTTTTCGAATAGCGGTCCGTCACAGTGGATCCGCCATTTTAAATTCTGAACATCTTTTAACAGATTTGATCTTTTTACGATCAATAATTCCCATAATTCAATTATACTAATGAGGATTCTAACAATTCGCTTTTTAGATTGTCCTAATCTTCTCTCTGTCGGGAGTGAAGTTTCACTCCAAGAAATTTAAAGAGATCAAGGGGTATTCGCAAATGGAGCATTTTTAACGATTCATCTTATATGAAATTAAAAGCATATAATTGACACGAAATTGAGAAGATTGAAACTTTGAGGAAATAGTGTATTCGAATTCAGTAAAATATATGTAGATGAATAATGTAAAAGAAATATTAAAATGTGCGTTGAAATTAATATGAAAGTTAAACAATTACGAGAGTGAAGACTAAATCTTAACTGAAATGTAAGTTTAATGGAAATTATTCACATCTTTTAATACTCAAGTAATCTATCAGAGTTAATACAAAAAAATATAGATTCAATTGAAAATCATATTTATTTAAAAATAAATCCTTTATTAAAATGGATAAAGATATTAGAATAGAAGAGTAAATTAATTGAAATTGATGAAGAGTAATCAGCAATAAATGGTAATTACAAAAAAATATTTTATAGTCTATTCTAAATGATAAGAACGTTGTTCCATTACATGTTTTCCTCAGTTTTGGTTCCGACAGGGCTGAAACTGGACATTTGATGAATCAAATGAGGAATAATTTTTTTTTTTTCATAAATGTGTGCCTTTTAAAAGTGTAGTATGCAGCAAAAATAATAATACTATGATTTACATTTATAAGAATGACGGTTGGGTGATAATTTTCTTAAAAAAAAAAAGTATAGTAGGAGCGAATAAAGGAGTCGTTATATTGTTATAGTAATTTGAGGAACCGAATATTGTAAAAGATAAAATATAAGAGCTTTATAACTACGATGGATAAAGTAAATAAAGCGAACGATTAATCCTGACTGTAAAAGAAACCGTCTTTTTAAATTATCCGCAATTTTTTAACGCTTCTTCATAATTCGCGTTTACAATCGACGAAGAATTAAAAAGGGATTTTAACAGAAGGGTAGAATGCATAAATTGCGGGTATACACACAGGGTGGATTAAAATGATCGTTCACTTTTATTGCGTACTTTGTAAAATTACGTAGGACGTATTTTTTTCTGTCGGAATATTGCTTTTTCCCGTTTAATAGTTTCTTCGATATTGTGGCTGAAAAATATTAATGTTTATTAATTATTGTCTCTCCGTAGAGATTCATAAGGTAGACAATAGCCGAGTATATAATTCATAAAAACGTTCTCAGGTCGTTAAATTTTTAAAGGAACGTTAATAAATTACGAATTATGTCCGTTATAAAAAGCTATAATAAACGTATATATATATAGAGAGAGACGAGAAAATCTAACGAAGAAAGTATTTGTGAAAAAACGTAAAGAATCTGTAATATTCTGTGATCTATACCGTGAAAGCTCAAATGTTTTTTGGAAATAAGTCGAGCATGAAAATCTTTTGTGCCCTTTGTTGCGTCCAATTTCTGAAGAGATATTTATTATACATATATATAAGTAAAAACGAATGTTTACTGCTCTATACGTAAAAGGTTAACTATTCGAACTGCGTTTTAATTGAACGCTGGTACAATAACTTTTCATTTCGATGTTTTTTATATTAAAAAAAAAAAAAAAAACTAATACAAAACAAAAGGTACACATTTTTTTAATTACAGATATTTATATTTACAAGTGTTATATATTAATTTCGTAAAATGCAATGGTTTCGGTTCGATTAACGATATTTTCCATTTGCAACATCAAAAGTCTAAAACAAAAGTACATTTTTATAACAATTCTACAAATATATCTTAACACATTTTAGTGGAAGTGCTTTTGCGTTTTACACTTCAACTTTTTACATTTTAACTTTGAATATATATGTGTAGGGCGTAAAAACTTTGGTCATGCGTGTCAAATGTTAAATTTTCGCATTAAACTTACAATCACCTTTCTGCAAGTTCAGGACTGTTGAAATTAAAATGTATTTACTATTTTATTTTTAAGACTTAAATAATTAATGTCGTTTATGTATACATGTACTCACGTAATGTATAAATGAAAAATGTTTTATTAAATAATCCTACAAGGTCGTGTCATAAATGATGATAGCTTTGATTGAGACAAGTTATAATTGAGATCCATTTTTTTTTTATTAATTATTATCGAACAACAAAATTACATATCTCAGCAAACATTGAAAGTAACAATTACATTTCCCTAAATATTATTTGCTGTTACACAGTTATTACGTGATTTTAACATAATTGTCAAAATAGTGCTTGCTGGGTTGATAAAATGTCGAATTAGCGGAGGACTTATTTCATAGACCTGAAATGGACAATCGATGAAAAACCGCTCAAGTTATATACCTGCAATCCAATTTGAAAAATTCATTTAAACTTTTAAGTAATCTTTTCTATAATATATGTCAAATTGAAAATTTCTGTGATAAAACTTGTATACCATTATACAAACTTTTATATTATCAATGATCCCATCAACATCTTCATCATTTGCAGGCCTTTTTTTTTTGTAAAATCAGTAGAGGGCGTGAATTATGACTTGGAGTGTTTAAACATTTCTTTAAACAATGAAAGTTTACGAAAACCAATGAAATTGAATCACAATACGGATGAAGTAAACACATTACAGTTATTGGGAAAATAACTGGAACGCATCCTTCGAAATATTCAGTATATTGAAACAATAAACAACTCAAATATCTTCAACTCGCGAAGAAGCACAAACTTTGACCGGGGGGATAAGTGACGTTTGATTAAAATCGTATATGTATTGTTTCGAAAAACAATTTCCGCGTTGAGCGCATTCGATTATCGCACGATGAAACAAGAGCATGCACAAGAACCCTACTCTGCGACATGTCAAAGGGATGTATAGTCCTCGGTGAACTAGAAATGTCACAACTGAACCCGCGGGTGTTGGTAAATTTCCGCCTTTATGCATTACAAACTTGCGCATTATTATAATTGTATACTGTGTGCAGCGCACTCGTGTCAGTTGTACATACGTACATGTATATATATATGTATATATAGGTTTCGGTGTAAAATACGCCCAGCAGATGAAAGTTGCCATCGCGCTCGAAAAGGCACGACTTTACGGGCGACCGATCTCGAGCGAGCTTTTGTTTCGATATCAAGCGAAGTATCGAGCTTCAACTCAAGCTCTAGGTTGCCTTTTTCACCCTGGCAGATCGAAAACTACCGACCCTTCGCATGAAAACTGAAACGCGTTACAGGTGGACGCGGATATCTTTTTATTCCGGCATCGATCTTGACCGGTCTGGAAAAAAAAGGCGCGGATTCTTTTGTTTTTCATCAGTGGGCAAAATTACACGTGACTGTCTCCTCTTGTTGCAGGTCGAGAAAAACACATCCCGGGGCTGTGGTGCACATGAGCGACAACCCCTTGGATTTGAGCAAGGTAAATTGTCTTTTTGTTTTCCGCTTTTTCTCCCGTTCCGAAATTAATGGACGTTGTTGCAAATTCAGCAACATCGTCTTTTTCCCATTGGCTCGCCTTTCAGTTTCAGGACACATCGTGTAATCTAACAGATAGACGAAGCCATCCTATTTAGTCGAGTACAATCGGAACGGGAAATCACACGAATCTGGACCCATTCCTCGAATTGGATTCTGATTTCACATTTTGACATATTTCACATTTTAACATTTATAATATATATCCAAGTAATAGAATAATTTTAATAAATGATTATATAATTTTAGGAATGCTTCAAATCGTAAAGTTATTAAAATAAACCTTACGGAAGGTGTATGCTTTTCGGGTCCTTCCTATAATTTAACGATTGTTTTTTTTTTTAATAAAAACACAAAGTATATCATATACGTATTATAAACAATCGCATTGCAACAATAATGAATTCTTTCATAAATATTTATTTAGTGTTAAAAATCACTAGAATATAAGTCACGCGATAATAGCGACTAAAATGTGATATAATGATTTGATTTGACGAATCAATGAGAGGTGATAAAAGATAGCGAAACAAGACGAAGATTTAAGAAACGCGGTGAAAAGAACTATTGAGAGACGGGAAAACTTCAAGCCTGATAGATTGCTCTTTTTCTTGATCTAAACTTTTCGACACTCGAGCAAAGTTCGGTAATACTTTATCCGGCTGAGCACACACATCACATGGAGACTCGTACACATCAGCCCGACCACAAGGGATCACCGATAAAATTGTCAGTCATAGAAAGATTTCATCATCAGTGAACACTAATTTTCATAAATCTCGGGAATTAATGACAAATTTTAAACGGCGAAAAACCATTAAAATAAAGACATTATAGATTATATACATGAACGAATTTCAATTTATTTACATTTTTTGTTATTAAATATTATTATATGTAAAAAATGCAATGATCAATTGGGGATAAAAATGATTTTAAAGCTCACGAATATGAAAAATGACATCATTCTGGACCATTCTTCTGAATGTATATACTTGGATCTTAAATGAGTCTAGTTCTATATCCAAACAGATCTTTTTCAGCACTAAATTTTGTTGAACACCCGTATTCTCTCTATACGTTTATAAATCCGATAAAAAATCGTCCATTTTTAAATCTGATACAGAAAAAGTTTTCATCACTTTCCGTTTTGGTGCTTATTAACTCGTTCAACATTGGTCCTGATTACGCTCAAAACTAGAATCTCAATTAAATCATTTATGGATCAGATAGTTTCATAAAAAATTGATGAAATTTCGATCTACTTTTTTACAAAAATTGGAGCAAATATTTATATTTTATCAAGAATCGTTTATTACATATTAATTTCATTAAGTATTTAAGGAAATATACAATCCCTTAGTATCCCGCGTAGTTGCATCTCCTGTGTCAATATCACTTAAAATGAATTTTAAAAGAGGACACCTAAAGTTCCTGGAACAAGGTCTTCGGTAAAAAGTTTTTTTTTGTTGTTGAAATTTTAATTTTATTTCTGAAACAAAGAACTTGTAATTACAAAATATCGTTCTTATACTAATTAAATTCTATAAAATAGGTGATATTTGTGAATATTAATACAAGAATATAAAATACAACAGTAATTCTATGTGTAAAGTATAAAGAAATTCGATAAAAAATGTAGAAAATATAATAACGTCATAATTCTAGATTCAGGATATTCTGTTAATTACGTACGCGACACTTTGTTCGTTGGGAGATACGTCGACAAGAAACACGAAGCTAACAATGAACTTTGCCGAGATGTCTACTTTAATTGAATGTTTAATCGTGTAATCGAGAACGTTATTTGGATACCATTACTGATGTTTCAACCAAGATATTACCGGGAAAAGATTTTTCTTCCGTAACTACAGTCATAACTGGTTTTAATTTTTAAATTCATTTTGTGCACAAGTATAGACATACCGTCATTTTATTATTTTGTAATCGAATACTTTGCTTCATTTAACCTCATTAATTTTGCTGCTGTGTAAACATATCTAATAAAAAGTTATCCGATGTATTTTGAATGATTTCTATAAAGATTTTATAAGAGTTTAAAATTAAACAGAATATAAAGACATTAAATTGTATATATACACGGGATCTTCAGTTTAAACGTTTGCATGTAATATATATATTAGATTTTCCTTATTTTCATATCAATAATAATCTCTATGTCGATAATTAAAATTCACCTGGAAATACCCTGGTAGAAATTCAGACATTTTTTAGGCATTTATTGTCCAACATTGTTGTTGATTGTACATAAAATGGATAAGAAAATTAGACAATTCTTGG
>JAPYZR010003981.1:0-23374 GCA_030522945.1 Trichopria nigra
TGTAGTTTAGAGTACTAGTGAGTATTACTGAAATCACTACATTTATATAACCGTAACTTTGTTAAATTTTGTTTTCTAGTAAATTGTTTATAACATTACTTGCAACACTCTTTGAAGGGTAGTTTTCGGTACGATTAATCGTTTGTAGTAACTTTTGAAAGATACTGCAATCAACTACAAACGAATTCGATGATTCAAAGCTCTTTCGAAAGTAGTTTCTAGATATTTGGATGTTTGTAGTAACTTTTACAGCTCCTACAATCAACTACAAACGAACATAATGCATGAAAACTCTTTCCGAAAATAAAAAAAATTCTGTAATTAAAAAACTACATATAACTACAAACGGAAATTCTTTCACTACAATAAACTACAAACGATGTTTAATTGTAAAAAAATTTGACATTTTTTGTTTTTTAATTTTGGGTGCTGGGTAGTTTTTGACCCTTCGTAACTTTTTTTTTTTAAAACTACAAACGAAAATGTGTTCACTACAATCAACTACAATCCTAATTCTTTCGAAAAAACATAAAACTTTTTGGCTACACCAAAGTAGGGTGCCAGGTTCACAATGCTATAAGCATTGACAGTAGAAGGTTCAAACTAGAATATATAGTGTTTAAGTAAAATGCGAAATTAAATTTACCGCATATATAAAATGGCGCTGGAAAAGCTTGTGTATAAATAAATATTATTCATATTTTTTGTTCAATAAAGTCATGAAATACATGCATACAAAAGAAATTGGAAATGCACGGATAGGACGGTGCAATATAACCGAAAAAAAGAAATGTACATATGCAAAAACGTTCATTTAATTTGTTTAAATTAATTAGTTCATTTCTAAAGTTTCCTACTTTAGCCACCAGGTGGCGCCTTAAAGCGTCGAATTGTAGACGATACTTTGCGGAATGTTGTTTTAGTGTTGAGTTCCTGTATCAATGTCGCGGACAAAACTTATCGTAAAGGAGATTTTGTTTATAATGTAGACAAGTCACGCCAATAATCGGACTTTTTACGGCACAACAAAGACAGATATTTGTATAGAGGGTGAATCGTATTAATCGACAGATCCATCGCAGCCAAAATATGCAAAAAATTGTCAAGATATTTCTCTCATATTGTTTTTGACTACGTTCAGGTCGATTTTCAAGGTCATTTGAAGGTCATAGTTATTTATTTATTTTTCTTTTAAGTGAAAATTTACGTCCGAAACCATAGTTTGTAATTTGTAAGAATGTAACCTTCAAAAGTTCAAATAAAGGTGAATATAGGGGTTTTCGTTAAAAGAATTACTCGAACCTTCAGATAACCTTGAAAATTAACTTCGAAGTCAACATGCTCGTGGGTCGTTAGCCCCCAAATCTTACATTTATTTGCCCATAAATCCTGAAAAGTTCAACGAAAACTGCTCCTGGGCGATTTTTTAACGTTTGACCTTCATTTGACCTTCCGAAGGTCACATTCTTACAAATTAAAAGCTATCATTTCTGACGAAAAATAATTCGCTCTTTCCGAATACGGTATTAAAAATAGAGGTGTTTAAAAACAACTTCGACCTTCAAATGACTTTGAAAAGGTAATAGGTAAAAATCATGACGAATGGATTACCACTATTGTCCTCGACAGTTTTTGTCTTGATCATTTTTTTTTAACTTGCTTACGTTCATATTATTATTATTCACGAAAAAAAAAAACGTGAAAAATTAAATAAAGACAATATTTACAGTTTTCGTTGGACTAAAACGTTTCAAACTTCAGCATCGTTTAAATGTCTATCTACGGTGTATGTAGTATACCGATTTTGTAATTGTTATAATTTTCATATTAAAAAATAAATGAATAAATTGCCTTCATTTGTTTGTTAGTAACCGACACCCCTTAGTGCACATGCGGAAAGTACCGTCCAATCAAAGTCATTCTTCTTCTTGCGTGGAAATTCTTCTACCGCAATATTTTCTGAACAAAATGTTGAAGACAATAAAGGACTGTTTCCATCAAAATCAAAAAGTATTGGATTGTCAAAGTTAACACCTGACTTCATTATGATTGGCTAAATTAAATTTCCTTTCCGTTCAAGCGACGGCAGGATTGGCTGATCACCTTCGACTACCTTTATTCCATCGATGCCGTCAGAATATCTAAATATCGTCCTATCGCTAAGTCATTCCCGAATTTGTTTGCATACGGGCAAGTTTTATTCTTTTTTATAATGAATCTCTGATAAAAAAACATAACCTAGAAATAGTTGGGTATAGTAGCTAACATAATCATCGTTCGTTAACCCTTCAGTGGCATCCTACAAATTCACCAGTTTATATACTTGCCAATTTTTCAAGTATTAAACTTGTTTGATAAGTTTCACCGATGAATCGACCAATCGTACATATATAATGACCAATATATATATATATAGCTTTGACAATTATGAATAACAGACTAGCAGAAAATAGAAACAACACGTAACTCTGTACCACCACTGAAAATTGCGTAAATTTATGTATATATATATCTCTCGCTTTATGAACATTTTGTTAAAACGTAACATTGATCCACAAATATAAATACAAATATAACTTTGTTGATAATCGGATAAAATCTTCTTTGTATAAATTACGTATATATAGGAATGGTCAATGCATATTAAAAGGAAATGTTACATGCGTACGTAATTGTAATCGGAACTCTTCATCGATTAATTGTTACGGAAGTTGAACAGAGTTCTCAAGTGAAATTTGGATTATTAGTACAGAAGTATACGTAACTTTGAATATAAATAAATATTACAGTAAATATGATTAACTAAGAAATCAATGAAAAGTTTTGTATTTTAATCGTCATATTGGATGCGCCATTTTGAGTTTTACGAAATTTTTCAATTTTGACATTTTTAAATTCAACCAGTAAATTCTTATAATTTTTGTGAACAATAATAATGATATATACAAAAATAAAATATAGGAAAGAATGTCACGCCTTCATTCGACCGATCAAATGTAATCTAATTTTTCGAAGCTATATATACACCGATAAAATACTCCATTATAACGTTGGAACATGCGCTGCAATATTATCTGCAATTGTTTGGGCGAATTTTAACGCATATATATGTGCCTTCTATATATAGAATCATTTCATTAACACAAGACGGTATATCCTTAATAAACGTAGACGTACAAAATGAAATATTTAAAATGAATACGACCACACGTGGAATAATAAAATGGTTGCCACCCAGGAATTGTAAAGATATTAAAGATAATTTAGAGAGGTTGTACAACTATAACGAATACAGTACGGTAGATGGCGCAACGTTCCGCTTTATTGATCGGTCATTTCGAATGTTGAAAATCTCGTAATCGACGTCGACGCCAAAAAACCAAAATCAAATCTACAAACAGATAAAAAAAAAAAAAAAGAATTAAAGCGATGCTGGTATTCACGCATGCAAATGTCTGATCGATGCTTTAGGCCTACTCCTGATTTTAATTCGCGTCTTTAGAAACCGATGAAATGGTCGAAAAATTGAAAGGATAGTGTTGTTTTTTTTTCTGTTTTATTTTGATTTCTTATATTCGTAAACGATAACATTGAGTCATCTGCATGAAAATACATGGACTCGGTGATTTTTAACGATAATTGTAAATGTATACATTGCGAGCATTACATTTAGGTATTTCATTAAAGTTTTCTTTTTATGTATTCGATTTTTTTAAGTTTATTTGCGTAACAATTATAGTTGCATTCAATGTGTAACGTACCAGATTTAAATTATCCATTTTTGTATCTCGAATAAATGAAAAATCACAGTTTTTGTTATGATTTGAATACACTAAAAAAAAAAAACATTTGTATATATTCAAGTAAATATTTCTATGAATAAAGAAAATATTTCCGTCTATTTAGTTAATCTTACTTAAACCAAGAGAATCTTTTCAAGAATTCAAGAAAGTCTTTTCTCAATTTAAGCAAATATTTACTGGAAAATATAATTTTTGTTCAGTGTAACGGTGAAAAAGAGCTCAATAACCTCAATCCTACGATGAATAATTGCAAAAAATTCGTTCTATCATTATTGTTCAATTCTTTTATCACTTTTTGAAATATTAATAATTTCGATTAGAAAGAAAAGGAAATAATAATTAATCCTGAATTCATATTTCATCCCCGACTTCAATTTCGAGTTGCGTTATGAACGAAATATCATGTCAAAAGTCGACACCTGTTTGTAAACAAATCGAAAGAACATAAACCTTATGATTAATTATATAACGAATCTTTTTTTTTTTCTTTGGCAAAAACAAAAATTCTCTAATGTGGACGACCATTAGACACCCCCGCAGTTACTCTCATTAAAGTGACGGGTCTCTAGTTACCTTAAAAAATGATACCTTAATTCTTCCATTTACAAATAGGATATCTTACACGAAGACACCATTTTGTTTTTGTAATGAGGTGTCTTAACCATTCGAAGCGCATTTTCTACGGTGTATCCGATTTACTTCAAAACTCGTTCTGCGGCGTAAATTCAAAATGGCGGATCCAATATGGGGAAATAAAATTCCAAAAGTGTGGCTTAAAAGAAAATAAAATGGAATTAACAACGTATAAAACAAGAACCTATAAAAATAAAAACTTATAGTACCCAGGCGTTTTTCGGGTGGCTGGCTATACGAATACGGGCATAGAGTAGCAAAATTCAAAATGGCGGATCCAATGTGACGTTCTAAACATTAGGAAACGTGGGAAAAATGTACTATTTGATATTGAAAAAGTCTTTATATATAAAGTCTTGACCCGATTGAGTTGCATTTCTGAATTTAGTCCGCCATTTTGGATTTTCAAATTCCGAGTTCAAGATATAATCAGTCGGATGTCCAAAGCCATAAGAAAAGACCTTTTAACTTTAGTTATCATACTTGGAGTTTTCAACTTAAATTGTCGTATTTGATGGCTCACAGTTAGCCAAAATTACTAACTCCAATTAGATGTTCAAAATTCCAATTATCTTATTCCTTGATAATACAGATATCGTTGACAATATCTCGAAACTTGTAGAAACTGGAGTCTATAATTTCCAATCGAATAATAATAATAATAATAAGCAAAAGAACCGATTGGTAGACAATTATTTTCTCTCGTTATTCAATTGGTTCAGCGCATCCAATGGCATCAAAGCTTTTGATCCAACTGACATCCCGATTGGTTTGATTCGTAACGGTAAAAAATAACTATTTTGATTGCTGACTTGTGATCAGATTTTGTCACGAATACATCAGGATGCTACCCTTACGATGGCCATCCGCATTATTGTCTATATCTTGTGATTTTTGCCGCGTGTCCTCTATTTTGTAAATAGTGCGCGTACTTTTTTTCATTTTCTCCGTAAGAAAGACGCTGCTCCTGATTTCGGCAATCTACGCATTGGGGAGTGATCTGGCAGCTGACATTTCCCAACCTACAAAAATTGGAGGTGAAAGATCGAGTTCCTCGGTTGGGTAATGTTTATTCAGAAATTAAACCACGACCATTTCCGGTTTAGAATTATAAGAGAATTCAGAATGATCAACAGTGTATTGATATTTTGAACGACTGTCCATAAGAGAAAATCCTACGAAAAAAAATAGCCCACCGAACCTATCTTAGGTGGATTCAAACTGGATCCAACTGTTTTTTCTTTTTCAGTAGTACAAACACATCAAATTATTTTTGACCAAAAACGTGTTAATATTTCGTGTTTACACCCTCTGCGACCAAACCCAACTTTTATCAGCTCTAGACCAATTGCGGGGATGTTCCAATTTTTCAAGATTCCCCCCCCCCCCCCCCCCCCCCCCCCCCCCCCCCCCCCCCCCCCCCCCCCCCCCCCCCCCCCCCCCCCCCCCCCCAAGAGGCTTGTGGTGGGGATAAGGGTGGAAGAGAGAATATAGATTTGGACAGGGCCTTCCGCGTATTAAAATCATCTCATCGAGTGATGGCGGCTTTTTATGTTTTCACCCGAAAAAAAGTGAACGGGAATTGTTTGACAAATATAGTTTTGGAGTAAAAAATGGGATTAGGATAGAAAGACTATCCTATATTGAATCCTATTGTTGATTAAAATGAACTAATGGCAACGAGTTTTTTTTTGCATTTTTCTTCAACACTTTTTTTAGCAGCTCTTTTAGAAATAAATACAATGCGTGGTCGCATTTAGGATGTTAGCTGCATTATGCTCATTATGTTGGTAGGACTGCTTAGGTACCCTTCTCCTCTGATTGGTACACTTTCGTCGCATGTACCAATCAGAAGACTATATGTATACATATCCCACGCAACACAATCCGTCCCGGGATGACCTGAGGAGCTCCCGAGAAGCTCCTCAGGTCACGAAAACGGACATTTGGATATCTTCAGGAGCTCCTCAGGTCATCACGGGACGCATTGTGTTGTGTGGGATATACAGGGTGTACACGGTACGTCTGAACATAGGGCAACCCGTTTTAAAGCTAGGGCGTTCGTGATTGGCTAGTGACAGTGCGACTCGGAGCAAATTGCAGGGGTATTGAAAAACGAACAAAGCTAATAACAAGCATTTATTAAAAAAACGTTTGTCATCATCTATTACATGCGTTGTTTTAATTCAATTATTTCGTTTCGAAAACGATATATTATTGTGATGCATATATACATTTACGATAGTAAACCCGACAAAAGATTTCTACATCGTAATCAGCGATTTAGAAAACCGGAGAGTGTCAAATTTCGTCAGGATAACGTAATTAAACTTTCGATCTTTTGACCCGCCATATTAAATCCATCATTTTGAATATTGAAAATCCAACGTCACAAAATCGAACCATATAAAACACTAGCCCAGCAAGCACGAATTGTACAATGACGTCAAAAAGCCATCAAAATGTTGATGAAGTATCGAAATGATGGCATTTTGACGTCATTTTACAGTTCCTGTTTGCTGGGTAGAGTAATGATTTTCAACTAGTTTTCGCGCTAAGAACGGTTGCTTCGAGAAAAAAATGGTTAATCTATTTTCTAGACATACGGAACCACAAAATTAAATTATTTTTTTAAGTACAGTATAATATACATATAATGAATACAAAAAGTACTCTTTCAATCCTCCTGCCCGATACCTTCCGAGCTCATAACTTTCCGGGCTCATAAAAAAATAAGCTCAGAAGTCGTAGCATGGGAATATTTAATGAGTTCTTTTTGTACTCCTGTACGATAACTTGATACGGGAGTATGCAAAGTACTCGTTAAGAGTCGTCCCATTCGTCTATTTCTGAGCTCATTTTTTATAAGCCCAGAAAGTGCTCATAATGGTGTACTTAACAAAAAATGAGCTCAGGTCTTAAAGAGTACTTTCTGCACTCATTCCGTGCAACCTTTCGCCTCTGCCGATTGGTCTCTACGACGTGTGACGTCTTAAACTTTCCGTAAATTAAATTACAACCTAACTAGCAGGGATAAACGATTGGACAGAATGAATACAAAAAGTACTCTTCGAGTCCTCGTGTTCGTCGTCGACCTTTTCAGCTAATTTTTTTTTCTTTTTTTTAAATAAAATTTTGTCCAGTCTTCCCAGCAAGCACAACTTGGAAAACGACGTCAAAATGTCGTCAAAATACTGACGGAAGATTGATCTGACGGCGTTTTGACGTCTTTTTTATAGTTCGTGTTTGCTGGGTTCTTTATTTTTTAATTCAGAGGTGCCTCCAAAATACATACCTGCCTTTTCTGACAGCATCATGACGTCCCTTTAACGTCATAACGACTCTCGGAGACGTCATTATTGTGACGTCTCAGCGACATCCCTTATTGGACTGATTCTTCGTTCAATCGAAGAAGACACTGGTCGAAACGCGAGCAAAGCGTCTCTTGTATACATACCAATTATCGTTACAAGCTCATGAATTTATAAGTGAAAATGGAGTAGTATTCGTCCATTTGAAGAAACTAAAAGTAATTCAAAAGCTTGATTGAATCACACTGGATGTTACTGAATTATCGCTGTGTATTTGTAGGTGGCTAAAATTCAGGAATGGATATCGTCAAATGGCCCCAGCAAACACGACTTGTAAAACAACGTCAAAATGTCGTCAAAATGCTGACGTATTGGCGAAATGACGACCATTTGCAGTTCGTGTTTGCTGGGGGTGTATGCATGGAGAAATGTTGCCGAGTGAAACTTGACAGTTTTGGAATTCTTTATATACCGTAAATTAATAATAGTCAACCAATAATATATATATATATAGTGACAGGGTATAATCGCTATAAAACTCATCGGCATTTATTAAAATTTCTTCGCCATTAAGCAATCGACTAGCCACTGCGAAAAGAATGTGCCAATTTATAAGTATATATAGTTTACGGTCATCAACACCCGATTTCTCAGCTGACGATTGCGGAGAACTTTTTGCATTCCTCTATTATATATATATAGACGAAAACTTCATTATAAACCTTGCGGGGTTATTATATAGCACCTCCGTGTGACGAGTAGTTTCTTTTAAACAAAAGTATATATACCTACATTTTATATGTCCAATCTATAAATGAAAGACACCGAATAGTGCATATATATATGACGAGAGAAACACAAAGAGAGAGAGAGAGAGAGAGAGGCAGATGCGTCGAATATATACATATATAGATGTACGATTCACTGGACAAATAATAAATGCAGAGTATTATTTGTTTATATATATATAGTCTAAATGCAGAAAAAAAAACGTGCCAGTATATAATTGTTATACAGTCACTATATATACCGCTTTGGATGCATTATTACACGTGAATCCTTGGTACACTCGTGCGTGTGTCTGTGCATGATGTGATATTGTTCACCATCCCAGTGCAACACAGATGCTTGCAGCCCTGCATACATATGCGATGTCTGTATCTACTATATATATACATATATAGAGTACGGATGCGCTTACAAATGTGTACGCACATATATATGTATGTGTATGCGCCTTTGCCACATACACGCGTGCAAACTAAAAAAAACATATAGTATACATATATATATATGAGTACGTATAGGTATAAAAGTGTTCATAAACATATATATGTATATGTACATATATATGAGTGATAGAGCGACTGCCTATAAATGTGGTGGTAATGTAATAGGGAAATGGAGGGGGAGAGACCCGAAGAAGAGGGAGAGAATGCGGGTGCGTGTTTTAATGTGTTAGTATGCGTACACGGGCAATGCACGTGTGAGGGGGTGATATGTGTGTGTGTGTGTGTGTGTGTGCGCGCGCGCGCGCGGGGAAAAGAAAAGGAAGAGTATATAGTATAGAGCGAGAACAAGTATGTAAGTATAGGAGGAGAGAAAAAGGCCTGTGTGTGTGCGAATGTGTGCGCGTTCGCGCGCGATCTTTCGGAGTGGGTATGTTAGAGGGAGTGAGAGATAGAGGGACTGAGAGAAAGACAGACAGACAAGTACATATATATATATAGGGATGTAGGGAGAGAGACACACACACACACACGCGCGCGCGCGTGTACTTTTAATGCGACTGTATGCGACCAGTTTGAAGGTGTAGTGTATATACTTGCAGTGTATGTATAGTTGCATTAGTATTGAATGTGAGGTTGTGAGGGTCGAACCGCCGCCGACTCATGGACGACGCTTAAAACCGTAAAAACTTCCAGTGACCGAGCGTAATAAGTGCGTTTTCTCTTTCGGCGATCGGGAAAGCAGAGTTCGTCGTCCACCGTCGCCGTCATCGTCCCCGATGGCGTGTATACGAGTGCTCTGATAAACGCCGCATCGGGACTCGATTCCCTTCCACGTTCCCGATCTATCGCGCGCGACAGAGAAACAGACGTAAGGAATACCGCGACGAGAAGGAGTTACCGAGAGAATAGCAGCACACCGTCAGGGGAAGTCTTTAACCCGGAGGCCGCACGTTCATGAGGCAAACGTACGTAAGGAATCTTTCTCGTCTAATTTTCCCGCAAGAAAAATTTTTTTTTCATCTTTCCCTCTTCTCCTGTTCTTGATCGCACGCGGAGGACGCGCAGCGTCGTCAAGAACAATTTCGCGCTCTTTCCGCCTTCTTGGTCGTCCTCCGCCTTCTCGTAGATTGGCCCGCATCGCACGGGCCGTGTCGCATCAGCATCCTGGAGCACTGTCGCCGACGACAGATCTCACAGGATGCGGAACGTCATCTCCTGGTCGAACGTATTGGTAAAGTCGTATACGTCGCTTGACCGATTCGGCTCCTAGTGCGGAATTAGCAGAGCGCCATTTTGAAAAATTCTAGCCCATACGAATCTTCCCCCCCCCCCCCCCCCCCCCCCCCCCCCCCCCCCTCTCTCTCTCTCTCTTCCACCCTGTACACTGGCTGTCTCTCGCGAAACTGCTTTTCCCGTTCTTCTCTTATAGATTTCGTGGATCATCCTTTTTTACATTCTTGTTTTTGCTTTTTGTATAATTTTTATACGAGGAATTTACAATTGTTCAGTTCTCATATCTTCGCTATTTACAGATTGGATAAACAGCGGTGACCTCCATGGAAGGCACTTTAGAAGACTCACCGGTCAAGGACCTGTCACAAGATGCTTCTGATGCTGTTCTTATTAAAGGTGACTATCTCTGATATTTACATTTCTCTTCCTTCAATTTTAATGTTGCGTCAAATTTTTCTGAGAATGTTTTACATTTTATAAGTACCGGTACGCCTCTAATAATGCAGTTGCATTTGATCGCACTTCAGTAATCTCACATTGATTATCATTATAAATACCACTAGTTTAAATATTTGCAGAGTCTCAATTACAGCATTATTAAAAAGCAAGTACCATTCTCGCAAATGTGAGTAGGGTCTTGTTTACATCGTAATCTTGCTTTAGATTTAAAAAATCTTTACATATTGTTGCTAATTATAAGAATTGTTTGGCGCAATAATACACTATAAATGTTACTTGTGACAGTAAACATTCCAAGTCTTTAAGAAAGAAAGCAAGATTGAACCCTCCAAACGGAGTATAATTTATGGCTTATTGTGATTCATGCTGACAATAAATTTTTATCATTTTCATTTATATTACATTTAATTTTACATACACAATTTGTGCTGAAGTCGTTAAAAATATTTTATCGTTGTAGATCCAATTATTCCAAATGGTATGAATGGAGACTATGATATAGAAGCAGAAGATGAGCTCGGTGCAGATGACTTAGAAGAATTTTCTGGCGATAAAGCGGAAGAGGACCTGCTTCTACAAGAACCAGAGGACGAAGTTACAGATGGTGCTGGAGATACGAACTCCAAAGATGTCAACAAGACTGATGTTCTCGAAAGTATGGAGGTCGACTCGGAAGATGTTGAAAATGAAGCTGAAGATACAATTTCAGATGGTGAAAAGGATGCGCCAAAAGTGTTAGACAATCTTAGTGCAGCTAATAATGTTAGTGAAGTGTCTAAGGAAACTGAGCAGTGCAAAGTTGTCGATGCGGTAGAATCTATGGACGTTGATGCACAAAGCAACAATTCAGACGTTGAGTGTCTTGACGAGGGTGATGGAATCACTGAGCTCGATTCCGAGGTCGAAGAATCGACCAGTCAGTCGAAGTCTGCAGAAAAGAAAACATCGGACGATGCTGACGTTCAACAACTCAATGATAGCAGTGAAGTTGAACAAATTAATGATAGTGCTGAAATTATAGACAGTAGTTTAGATACTTCTGATGTTAAGATTTGCGAGGAAAATGGCAGTTGCGGAAGTCCAGATATCGAAGAGATAACGGACGGAGCCAAAAGCAATGGCCACGACGATGGCGATGTCGATGGTGATGGCGATGATGACGATGAGGTGTCGAAAGGTACGCCTAAAAAGAAGAATCGAAAACAGGTGGACCTCAGTAACATCACGCCAAGGCGGAGCTCTCGCAATATCAAGAGAACTAGCTACATCGAAAAGGAGCAAGAAGAGGAGGAAGTTGATGACGAGGAAGTTGGTGATGATAGTTCAGACATAGAGGAGATCAAACAGGAAGATCCTTTAGCAGGAATTGATGGTAAAGACAAAGAGAATTCAAAGTCCAAATCTTCTTTGAAGAATGTCATCAGTAACAAGACAACAATTGTTGTGAACGATACCAAACGTTTGGTGGAAATTGCAGCAGGTAGTAAAGTTATGAATAAGGGAGGCAAAAAAGAACCTACATTAGTTATTATTGACACAAATTCGATTCTCTCTGGCCGTGGTGGCGTACCATTAGGGAGTAGTCCTAAAACATCTACTAATTTATCACAGCAACAAGCTCAACACCAATCGCATCATCAATCTCATCAACAGCACCATCCTTCCATATCAACTTCAAGTTCGTTTTCTATGGTTCCTATGGGAATGAATCCTCAGGCTATGTATCCTGGAATGCGGACCACTATAACACCCGTACCAATGTCGTCAAGAGGAGCACCGATGAGTCCAAAATCAACTACGATTACGGCGCTGAATGCTGCAGCGCCGCCGCAAATTTTGCCGACTCTGACTGACGATATGTTTGTAGTGGAAGCACCGTCGTTTATTGTACCTTATGTGTATGAAAAGCCACCTTTAACACCATTAAAGGAATTTGTTGGTAAACTTCAAAAAGGTATTGCAGAAGTTGAAAAGATGGAGAAAGAAGAGAAATTGAAAAAATTAGCAGAAAAGGCAAAAAAGAAAGCAGAAAGTGATGAAAAAGCGGAAGATGACGAAAAAATGGACGAAGATGCAGCTGACGATGCATCATCCGAGAAAGACAAAGGTACAGAAAGTGAGACTGAGACAAGCGATAAGGGTGACGGAAAAACTGATACGATAGATCTCACGGAAAAAGGAGGCACTTATGATGACAAACCTGATGTAATTATGGAAGAGAAAACCACAGGCAACACATATTTTGATCTGCCTTTGGGTAAGTTCTTCATGAACATTGGTATGAACCTCGTCCAAGAGTATGTTCAAACCGACCTACTAAGGACTCAAAAACGCAAACAAAAAGGTGGAACTTCTGTAGAGACACAAATGGCGATCAATTCACTGATTAAAAATCTAGAATTTAGCAAAGAAAATAACGAACCATTCCACTTAGAAATGAAGAAGTGCGAGTTCTGTAGTTTTAAAACGGAGTCGGCTCTTGTAATGCAGCATCACCTCGAGACACCACACATGCGAAACTATGTCTACAAGTGCAACTTCTGTCCAATCGAAGTACGAAGTCCTCATGATATTTTGTTTCACATGGAAGCTGAGCACAACACCCGTGGCCGGTTAGAGAGAGGTCCTGCTTTCCACCAGTGTTCTAACTGTCCATTTGAAGACAATCAGAAGGGCAAGTTAAGTAGACACATCCTTACCTGCACCAAAAAGTTCCGACCTGAGCGCAACCTGGAACCATCTGCTGATTGGGAGCCACCAGCGAAAATCCCTCGTATAATTCGCCCGAGAACAGTCGGCCCTGCAAATGCTGCAAGTGCCCTAGCAATGGCTATGAGTCAGAACAAGGGTTCACAGCCACTTTTGCCGAAGTTACTTCCAGCACCCATCCCAGGTCGCGGAAGAGGACGTCCTCCTATGCAACCAAGATATGCAGACATGAAATCCATGCGGCCAGGCTCTGCATCTATGAGACAAGGTAAGCATCTCATTTTCTTTGTTATAACCGAACAATATGATATACATCATCTTGGTAATAAGTAAAGTTTCAAGTTAATTGAATTAGATTTTTAACTTAATCATATTTTCTGTCATTTTATTACTAAAGTAGTACCAATGGTAGTTCAAAAGTATGTCAATTTTAGTTGTATCAATTTTATTTTGTACTAATCTACGAGCCCGGACTGTATCGCCCATTGATTGAAATTTCTTTTAAATATAACTGGTTTTATTTTTTTGGCTATGCCTATGCCAATACATTAGTACACACTAACTTTAAATCAATTCAGAATTATACATCATTTATAATGAAGCTGGAAATCCATTTATTTCCAAATGACATTAAGATACTTAAATTTCATGACATGACATTCTTATAGGAAATTGGTTTATGTTTATTTTTACTTGGATTACAGTAGAAAAATAAATTATATTTACATTAATATTATAGTGCAGAAATATAAAAATTATGAATTCGTAACTAAGCTCATAAAACTTTACAACTTCATCATAAAGGATCAATCGTAATGTGAATAAAAGGAACAAATTATAAAGTTAGTGTCAAAAGCGTCAAAGACATTTAATTTTATTTTATTTTAACAAGTAATAACAGTGAAAAATTATTTATTACTCGAGGACTTGAATACCTCAGTGGAAAATGACTTGGTGATTTTGAACATTGAAATTTTTATTATTCATTAAAGATTAAAATTGTTTATGCACACATGAAAAAAACCTTCTAATGAAAAACATCGTAAGGTTCGCTGATATTATAGATTATCTGAATATTTTTTTTTATGACACTATTGTAGATACATATAAGAATATTAAAACATTTTTTGTGTTTAGATAATGTTGCTGGCATGATGTACCGACCTACGACTTCAGGATTGCTGGTACCGACTCCTTATCAGTTTGGTAGTAACCAACTATTCCAGGTGTGTAACGTTGCATGTTTAATAATTTCTTTTGAAAAACTAAATGCTATTTTCCATATTTGGAATTTAACATATTAGAATTGAAAACTCAAAAAGTGGAATTTTTTTTTTTCTATTTAATCAACTTAAAATTAAGAGGTATTCAGTTGAACAGATCAAATATAATTGCAAATGCTGATTACAAGATGTAAAATAAATTCTTAGAATTGTCAAATTATTCGGTATAGATGACACTCTAATGAAATACAATGAATTTGTAGTATTCTTCTTAGCATTAAAGAGTTACAAAGACTTAACAAGAGAAAAAAAAAACACAAGGGGTCATACAGTAGAAAAAATAAACAGAGGGAAATGATGCGATTTGCTTTTTACTTAAAAAAGGAAAGATTAAATAGCAAATATATGGGTGGTGACAGGTAATGGGTGGCCCTGGGACTGTCATTTCATCCTTATCGGGGGTGAGTAGCAGTAGTGGCGGCAGTTCTGTTCGGCCTGCACCCACTGCCCTCCTTCCAAACGTGAACGACTCTCTGTCTAGATTGTCGTCGTCGCAGGTAAATAAATGTTGGGTGGTAAAGGGCGAGTTGACATTACAAAAATTTTGGCGCATGGCTAATACCGATGTGTTCCAAAAAACATACCAAAACATTAGGAGCAATTGGTTATTTCTAAAACAGTTATTCTGACATTCACTTCAGTGTGTCTTTTCGTCAACTGCTTAAATTTTGTTTGTATACATCATTTTGGATTAATACAATTATCTGACTCATTCGTTTTTCGGGTGTTTTTAACAGTATATGTTACTTGGAGGGAATGTATGTTTTTCTTGAAGACATCGCAAACGAGGGAAAACGTAACTTAATAAAGCACCATGGCTTAAGTCTAACAGTTTTCGAACTTACATTATGTTAACACTAAGGCTTTATGCGGTTTAGGCACTTTTTCGTTGCTAGCTTTTTCAGCAAGATTTACAATGAAAACTTGAACAATACAATAAAGCACCAAACCCGAATCTGCCATAAATTTTATGATATTAATTAGAAGATACAACGACGATTTTTTTATAGAATAAAATTTTGCAATTTCAGAACACATCAGTTACCAGCAGCTCGAAGAATCCGACGGCGAAATTGTTGAGTCAGCCAAGTATATCGATAACTCCATTACCACGAACAACACCCCAAACCCCCGTTCCGGGTTCGGTTAACTCATCAAAGCCTGGCGGAAAAAATACATTTGTCATATGTGAAATATGTGACGGATATATTAAGGTACTTATAAATGACACTTGCACATTTAAAAAAGTTTTTCTGTTTTCAATAAAAGATTGAATGTAGTCATAATTGTTTAGATTTTTGAAAATTGCCCACCAGCATTTCTTAAATTTATTAAAATTCATCGATTCAAGTACATCAAATCTTAACTAGTAGAAAATATATTATATTAATCATTTTTGGACAATTTCATTATAGTAGTTGATGATATGATATGTTAAAAATGCTTATCAAATTAATTTCAGGATCTGGAGCAATTGCGAAATCATATGCAATGGATCCATAAAGTTAAGATACATCCAAAGATGATCTACAATAGACCTCCACTAAACTGCCAGAAATGTCAATTCCGCTTCTTTACGGATCAGGTAAATATATATTTATATAATATGATGTATATTTTATTCTTAAAAATTTTATTTATATATAAGTACAGTTGGATCTTGCAGTAAAACGTTATAAAATCAATCCGCACTACATATTCACAGATATTTTTTTCCGTATAGTATAGATAACAATAATAGTAGTAATAATGATAGCTTGAGGCTTAGTAAAATGTATTTTTAACTAATTTACATCAGATTTCTAGTCAGAATTGCAAGAAAATTATTTTGGAGAAATTCTATGGCAATGAAATATCAATATAACAAACTCGGATATTGCCGAGTTTACGAACTTTCCGTCGTTAGTAAAACAAAATGGCGTCGTTGCACCTTCTAGCCTATACATACATGTTCTTATGTACATATATATTGGACAAGTACAGTTTCTAACAGAAGTCTGTAGACATTACATTTATAAACTGTGTTGTACCTATCTTATTTTTTTTTATTTATTATTATTTAGTATTTAGCATATTTGTAAAAATGATTTAATTTTTAATATGGTGCATATATCAAGTATTATTATTAGTGCAGTTTATTAAGAATTTAATATTCTGTATTTCATGTCATGATTTAAATTCATTTCAGTAAACTATACGATATAGATTGCAACTATTCTTACTTTAAAAAATGAAATATTTAATTAAACAATGAGGTCCATAAATTCATAAGAATTAATATTATATAAATAATATTGAAATTAAATAGTCTTGAACTAAATAAATAAATCGACGTTTCGGTCCTATTGTGTGGACCCTCTTCAGAAATAAACTATATATCATGAAAACAAGCAGAAACATACGCGCATTTAAGGAAATATAAAGCTACTTCTATGTTTAGGTCAATATGCCATCTGTTATTAGGTTCATAAAATATTTAAAATGTTACATCTTAATGTAATATTCTTATATTTGGTAAGCTGTTGATCTAATACGCAATGAATTTTTTTTTGTAAAACCAGGGATTAGAAAGACATTTACTAGGGTCCCATGGACTCGTAACGTCCAGTATGCAGGAAGCTGCTAATAAAGGAAAAGACGCAGGTCGCTGTCCAGCTTGTGGTAGAGTGAGTATTATTTTTTTAGCCTTTCTTTAGTACTCGATTACATGGAATTTTCATTCAAAAAGGACTAAGAAGGCAGAACTAAAATTTGTTATCGAAACTTTTATAGGTATATCAATGGAAGCTGTTGAATCACGTTGCTCGGGATCATAACATGACATTGAAGCCGGCGCATCTATCGTACAAATGCACAGTTTGCACTGCCACGTTCGGAATGTACAAACAGTTCGAAAACCATGTGTACTCGGCGCATAGCGTCGTCGCAAAACGAGTTATGGACAAGAAGAGCACGCCGTCGTCTCCGTCACAAAGATCCAACGACTCGCTCTTGAAACCTTTGAAGATAAACGACGAGATTACGATTATTCCGCAGCCTGCCAAGCCGACAACCAGGTCAGGAAACTCCCAAGGCAGAAGCAAATAGCAATGATGAGGGGATTGGTAGATTCAACTCGTCTCATTAAATCTCACATAACTTTGTGGTACTCCATACCGATCTCTGTTGTCCGCAGCGATCGAAAGTGACGTGTACATGTGTACATGCATATTATGCTTAAGTCACACGTAGACACGCATACAAAATACATAATTGCAGAAAGATCACATAAGTAAAATTGAGGAAAAAAGACAGACCTACGACTTTTCGAAGAGAAAAATCGCACTAGTTGACTGCGTAATAATATTCCATCGACGACTGCACCGATATATTTATTTAAGAATTTTTATCGTTGTTATCGGACATACATGAAACAAAATAGACTGTAAAAAAAAACATTAAAATGGGTGGCCTTCAGTATAATTCCTTGGTTGACATCGAGCTGCATTGTAATCCCCATTCACGCGCATACGAATGACAAAGTTGGTAACGCATTTCATCAAACGTTAATCCAACTTTATTCTCCCTAATATCAAGAGGGTTTAATTAATGTAAATTCTTTTCGTGATAGCGTCGTCATCTTTCTATTTCTGGTTGAAAACCGATACCACTCGGTCGCATTATACGTGGCTTACAGTGCCGCAGTGTCAGGCCGAACAGACAGAGGAGTGAAAATATGAGGGGAAAAAAAATGAAAAAAGATGAATAAATGGTGGCCTCGTTCAGCTATGTCAGAGTCGCGACGGTACGGTATACTGTATCATATGCGAAACACCGTAAATTATTCATCACTTACTTCGATAGGCCCGGTATGTATAATTTTTAATCGATTGCGCCGTTGTATTTTTCTAATAACGATCATTAGTGGAAGAATGAGAGCCCCCGGCCCTAATTTATTCGTAGGGTTCAGCCACGAACCGCACGAATGAAAAAGTTAACCTATATAATTTATGATTGAGCGCGGGGGAGGAGGGGGGAGCTATAGAAGAGAGACACACACGTATACACATAACACAGGAGAGTTGTAAAGTGTATCTATTACTATAAGTTAGGGTTCTCAAGGCCCGTACTCTGTAATAAAATATCCAGTTTTATTTTTGCGCTCGTAAAAGAACAAAATGTACATTAATATAGGGTATAATATAAACGGATATATCAATAAAAAAAAAAAAAAAAAAAAAAAAAAAAAAAAAAAAAAAAAAAAAAAAAACAAAAAAAACAAAACAACACATAAAAACAAAACCCACCAGCACAAAACAACATAAGTAGTTCGAATGGAGCTCTGCGGAGAAATGACGAAATGTCGGTAACTTTGAATTCGCGGGGTTTATAAAGAATTCTTTATGAATGTAGCCAACAGTTAAAATCAAATCTTTTTATGCTACGTTTGAAAAATGGCATATACATATTCAGCAAAAAAGCTCGAAAGTGAATTCATTATTTATAAATGATTTTGATTTTGTTGAAAAGATAAATCTCTGGTGCAAAACGAAGCGTACGGTACATTGAAATTCTGTAAATTCTGTCTCTTTAAATTACGCCTATCAGACGTGACGCGTAAATGCTATTTAGACGAGTCAAGCTTAGTGTATGTTTTTATTTTTGCCAGAGATAACTTTTGCATTCGTCGAGAACTCTTTTACGAATTCATGGTAAACTTCAAAAGAATTAAAAATCACTGACATTTAGAGAATTCCCCTTGTGCTAGTTGGGACGTATCATATAGGCTTTGTATAAATATGTAAGTAAAACCCAAGATATACTATACATATTTATATATATGCGGACTCATCGGCAGTAACGACAACATTGCGTTTAAAACGACCACTGTGCAATGCGATGAAAGATGTCTCTTTGCTCGCAGTTGAATCATAGGCTTACATGCATACATTGAAGAACTGTAGATAGTCTTTTTAAAGAAAATTGAAGAAAAAGATTAACGGATTTAATTTAATCAATTCAACTTCTCATCATTTTTGTACGTTACGTCATAGGCGATATCGTTAATTTAGATTGAATGGCGCAAGTCCACTGCTCCGGTCGTCGACTACTTTCCTTCGTATTATTTGACTTGGGCTAAGTACAACAGCCACTGTCACGGAGAGACGTGTTGGACAAGTGTCCGACATATAGGCATAACAATTACAGGAATATCTAGTTACTGTAATAATTTGTACAATATTATATGAATGATTAGAAATTGCGAAAATAAACTGTACCAACATTGTATTAATAAGCTGCTTACTCTTAATTATTCATTTGCATACTTTTTTCGTTTCTTGTTGAATTTACAATGTACTTGTAATTAATTGAAGTTACAACAACAGAATGAAAAGAATTTCACTTATTACGTATGTCACATGATTGCGATGCAAAATGTACATGTGCTGTTGGATCGTTTGAATTCTATTAAAAAAAGTATTTCTATTAAATTTTATATATATGCATTATTTTTATTTATTTATTTATTTATTTAAATCAGAAATTTAACGGGCGTAATCGACGAAATAGGAAAGTCAATAAGAAAAATCATATTTAATATGTACAAATATTTGTTTCAAAGCATGTCAACTTTATTTTTCTTTTTCATTTATTTCAATATTTATTTCAATATATTTCAACTTTATTTTTCGTCTAAAGTGGGCCTTTACTACCGCTACTGTTAGGAAAATATATTTACAGTTTTTAACACTTTTTATTAGACCAAGAAGTCCTTGTATTTGTACCATTTCAATTACGATCTTCATCGTAAGTCTCAAGCAGATCAGCCAAATGTTCATTATCTCTTGGCTTTTTGAACTGTTTTCTTTTGTTATTTGGCTTTCGCCTTACTATTGCTGCAGGTCTTTTTGGTCCATTACCGGTCATAGATTTTATACCTTGTTTTTCAAGGTGCTCCCCTATTTTTTGTTCATCCATTGCATCTACAGCAATACTACGCCATCCCTTTATATTTGACTCATGGAGAGGGAACTTGGCAGTTTTATCATTATAAAATATAACTTTTCTCTTATCCTGTGGTCGAGTGACTTGTATTATTTCATTTTGCAAATTCTGAAATTGAAATGTACAATATTATTTTCTAAATAATTGTACTTTTTATATGTGAAAATGTAGTTTCACCTTCATGACTTTGTCACTGTGGGGCAAACTTTCCTGAATGTCTTCCAGCAAGATACCTCCTAAACCTTTTAAATCCTGTTGTTTAAGAAGCCTCAATAGCGATTTCTTATCTTTAATTTTATATGTAGCTTTGAAGCAGAATTGTCCATCACTTCTATTTTTGGATTGTTTAGAAGGGCTTCCGTCTGCAGCCATTGTTTTATCTATAAACAAAAATAATTATTAATAATATGAATATTTGCTGTTTATATTGATATAATAACATATTGAGAAAAATTATATCCTTTCATAACATTCAGTAAGCATCAATTAACATACCTTGGATCCTATATCTAATTGATTTGTTTCATCTAAAATTTCATCAAGCGTTAATGGATGATCGTCCCCTTCTTGATGCCTTACTTTCATGTGTTTTACAATTTTAGCTAATACACCAAATTTGTACTGGGAACTTCCAGACATAGTCTTGTAAGAAACTATGTCCAACTTTGGAGCAGCTATTGCTGATGACGCCTTAGGTTTCTTCTTTAAAGAGTCATCGCGAAGGACATCTTTTTCTGGTTCTTTTCTTTTCTTTTCGACGCTGTAAAATAATAAAGTTATTTACATATATATAAAGATTATGAAAAGATTCATAGATATCAAAAGAAGCCAAATTTTTAACGTTTTACTAAAATTAAACTTTTGGCCAGTATATTCTAATTATTAATTATTAATTGTTGAGAGATAGAATTAATGAACATAAACGTAATATTTTTTTAGACGATTCTAAATTAACGGGACTTAGCAAACATAGAATAGACACAGGACATAATTTTGACAATAAAAATGTCAAAATTCTAGCTTCTGAGAAAAATAAATGGAAACGTAAACGTCTAGAAAATTATTTCATTAAAAAACACAATAATACAGTTAATATTCTTACAATTTTCATTTTTGTTTGTAAAGGTTGTATACTGATAATATTTACTTTCGAGTCAGTCGTTTCTCCATCATGACAATAAACAGTTCGTGGCTCTTACTATTGTTATATTATCCCACACAACACAATCCGTCCCGGGATGACCTGAGGAGCTCCCGAGAAGCTCCTCAGGTCACAAAAACGGACATTGGGACATCCTCAGGAGCTCCTCAGGTCATCACGGGACGGATTGTGTTGTGTGGGTGTATATTTCATGTTTTTCTCTTATTTGTCTAAACTTCCAAGGACAGACATTGATCGTAAACTAATTAAATTCTTTTTTATTTTCATTATGGTAATAGTACAATGACGAATTTCATTTGCCAAAAGAGGGTTTGCTATTTTTGGAATTATCCTAAGCAAGGACAGAACTACTTTTAGAAAATGATATTTACCCAAATAAAAAATTATCCAATTGTAAAATTACAACTGGTCATTGCAATAAACACAATTATAACGTATACTTATCATTACTAATAAAATAGAAACCTAATAATACGGTGCTTATTACACCCAGCACTGGAAGAAAATATGAATGTCAATAAAAGGTTAAGCAAATTAAAGAATACAATTTATAAGCAAAAAATATATCTAATATATCCAGATAATCGTCATTAAACAATAATGTGCATAAATCATTTACAAAGTATGAATTTGAAGCATAAATTTGAACAAATGGGTATTGTTATTTCAAAAGGTCAAATATGTACTTACGCGGGTGTTATTAATGCCCTTTGTTTAAATAGCTCTCGTTCTTTCAATAGTGCACGATCCATATTTTATGATTGTAAATAATCCCACTATCACTTAGTTATAAATTATTTTAGTATTCAAACTGAATGGCTGTAGCCGCTGTAACAATTCAACAGATGTTTTGTATGATATCTATATCAATACAAATAGCACAGACTATACCGCTATAGTCGAGCCAGACACTGACAACTGAGACTGAGTATACACTATACATATACTTTCGATTTTCGTCAGCTCGTCGCCTATGTACTCCTATACTCTCCGACTGCTCCCACGTCCCACCACGACACTTAGGCGCGCACAGGCTCACGTTCCCTCGCTTCACTGATTCAGCCGCGACTAGACCACTTTGGACACGTAGTATTTCGACAATTTTAGACTTTTCAGGGGACTTCATCTCTTAACCTTCCTATGCTTTTCACTGAGTATAGAAGGCCCCTGCAACTTTCCGATTGCGACTATATAGCGTTGGAAGAAAAGGAAGAATTTTCGATCGTAGAATCTTGGGGACGATCAAATTAATAAATCATATCTCACGATCTACTGTTAGGATCAAATGAAAGATAAAAAAAAAAAAAAAAATATTGGACATAGTCTGAACACGGAAAAGTCAATGGGGAAAACCTGAAATGAATTACAGGTACAGTGTCGGTAACTTTTGGCCATGTGAGCCGTAAAGGAGTAGCGGTCCGCACGCGCTTATATATATAAATATGTAAAATGTCTGTTTTGGTACTTTTGGTGACGTTTATGAGTATAAAGTGGATATTTCGGTGACCAATGGCTACTTTGATGACCGTCATCGTTAAATTTCCGATGCGGTGGCTATTTCGGT
>JAPYZR010003982.1:0-19153 GCA_030522945.1 Trichopria nigra
TCTAATAGATTTCTTTTTAGACATGATTAAGATATCTTGCAAGACATGAAAGACATCTTTTAGACATCTTTTAGACATCTTCTTGTCTATGTGGGAAGTCACGAAAATCGATAAAAATCGACGAAAATCAACAAAATCGAGGAAAAAATTAGAGAAATAATTTTAATACGCAGACAGTATTGAAAAACGATTCATCCATCAATGATATTTTGTCAATTTATCCTTTTTTCTCTACATGACGAAAATTGAAGAAATTGAGGAACTTTCAACATCAATATAATATTTTTACCTACAACTTTTTGATCCTATCGTGAGTTTTCAATTTCATTCAAAATATAAAAGCAAATTGTAGTATAATATCTGTAAATCAGTCACACAGAATTCTATACACGATATTTAAGAACCACGAAACCCCCTTCTGAATGGAATTGGGCTGAAGTATTCCGATTCCATTAATTATGCGAATCGTGCCATGCATTTATGTAATCTGTGATTGCATCGCAATAGTAAAATATTTGTTGGAAAGCGTTTATTGGCTGAAAATGTTACAATATTCAAGCGAATGATTAATAAAACAGCAATATAAAATAGAGGGTATATATTATTATTCTATTAAACCGTACGTTAAATTATTTTCTGCAGCCGTCGTAATTACTTTAACTCTATATCGAAATATAATTGATAGATGCGAAATTCAGCATTGATCGTTTACGAAAATCGTCGATATATTTTTCTTTTTAAGCAGGGGTAACACTGTCCATATGGACAGTCGATGGTGATAAATAATCATCGAGCATATCGGTCACAATATTCATTCAAGCGACTCGTCAGGTTCAGTTAATTAGCCATTGTTTGCAGGAAATTGGAAACTAGTAACACGACGATTTCGACACATTGTCTAATTTGTATTATTTCGTGCAGTCTCGTTACTGTTTTTACTTTTCAAATTATAGAGATTTACTTATATTTATATATTATAATGGCGGATTTTCGATTTAAAAGTTACATTTGAAATATTTTTTTGGGTTGTACATTTATGGTTTCAGAAACGTTACTGGAACTTCACTGTAATGAAACATTTAGTCGGTCTGATGACAAAAAAAAAAAAGTGCAGATCAATTTACCGGTACGAAATTTGACCTGATCTGTCCTCTTTGATACAGAGATAGCATGGCGCAACTAGATTTAATTCGAAACTCGAATGAAACTCTGTCTTATATTTGATCCAGTTTACAATACAAATGTAAAATCGAGACGTGAGGGAATCTGAAAATATTTACATTAATTTAAATGAATGAAAATTTATTCGACAAAAAGACGACGAAAGCGCAGAGTCTTCCATGACTTGACGTACTTTTATATATCCACGATTCTTTTATTCGCTCGACAGCCAGGCTCATATATTTTAAGAACTACTTTGATATTTCTGTTTCCGACTCAACCAGATGCAATGACGTTGTCACTGTATGCAGCTCCTTACTTTTTCCCAATTTCACAAAGATTTTCATATGGGAGGCCTACTTAGTGAAATATTACGACAATAACGAAAGACTTTATTAATTCATGCTAGTATTTTTTGATTTTTTTAAAACAATATTATTTACGATACAAATGATAAACTTACATATTTAATATACATATACATATAAATGAAATTGTCCTTGTAATATTGAAATCGCTAAATAAGGGACGTTGATGATCAATCGCAATCGTAGGACGCAACCAAAATTCAAACGTTTTCAACAATCATTTTCCAAAATTCACCTCATCTTCCATAATGCGTTTTTAATGAAAACAGTAAACGCCGTAATGAAACACCGGGGTTAACGTCAGTATTTGGAGCGCGCTAAATTCAGAACCTTCAAACCCACGAATGTCATTTTCTTCGAGAATGTGCTGGTGAAATGAATACTCCATTTCCGAGGTTTCCTTATATTTTCGAGGTTTGATTTTTACTCTCTCGTCAATTTTGCGCAATGCACCGTGACCTTTAAGACTATAAATTTCATTAAAACGTTCATTATCATGGCAAAGAAAATTTCAGATGCAATGCAAAACGACATGTAAAATGCAGAAAGATTGCAGAAATGAATAAGAAATGATTAAAAAGATTGACAAAGTGAAATGGTTATATATTTATTTCATGCCTTTACAACACTTTATGAAAAAAATTATAAAAAAACATTAATTTGCAATAGCTAGTCCAAATTTTCACCTGAGATTATACATGTAATGTTTATTCATAACGTTATGAACGTACGTTCTTTATACGAATTTTTAACCACTTCTTTTTTTTCTCCTGTACGACTGTTCAGACAATGAATACGTTTTATAAACGGTTTTTAAACCACTAGATTTACGAAACACGTTTTACGGGAATATATTGAAGTGGTAATATATACGTTTTTGATATACGAATTTAATACGTAAATTATTAACGTTTATCTTAGGTTTAAAAAATGGTATATATCAAGACGTTTTGTAGATGGTCATCGAAACGAGAATTATACGTATAACTTTCAAAACGTTCTATATCCCATATTTATATGAAACGTTTAGACCAGAATTAAACGTTTATTAAACGATCGAGATCTTATTGGGTTTTGTATTTTATTCATTATAAAACTTCGATCAACATTTGGACTTTTGTTCGTATATTTTGCGCGACCTCAGAATAAGAAATTTATGAAATCTACTTTGAAATTCCTATCACGATTAAAACGACTAAAAAAAAGTAGCCAATATTTAAAATTCTTTTAAGACATTTAATCAAAGAGAGTTTGTCGTTACATCATAAAAAGACATTAAAAATGGATTTTTAAAGTTTCTGCAATGTGGGCTTTGATAGCGTTTTCACTGCATACGTCGCTCTATACGTCGTATTATCGCTACGATGCGGTTTTGGCAATTGCCGTTTCTCTTGAAGTCTTGTGAATATTTCATGTATGCATCTCATGCATCTGAAACCGAACACTAGATTAGATGTGCTGAAATGTCGCCAATCCTTACTGTCAACTCGAATTTTCTCTTAACGACTGAGATTTCAACTATGGTGGAAAATTGTTATCTGCTAAAATCACGTCGCGTCGGGGTAACGTAATAAAAGTCAGATTTAAATTTTGAATTTTTAACGTAATTTAGACATTTCTTGATAACAATTTCAGTTCGAAATGAAAGAAAGTTTCGTCTCTTTGTTTAGTTTTAAACAACAATAGTTACCATTTTCACTAGTTGTCGTGGTTGGGCCACGTTTGGACACGTAAATTTCATTGTTCCATTTAAAATGCAATATTAAAAAATGATTGGCTCAAAAATTTACGAGTTAAAGGTATAGCAAGTATATTTTCAAGAAAATATAGATGGCGCTATAATGGGATAAAGCGGAATAAAAGCGATGGTCCTACCATGACCATTTTTATGATAACATGCGATATGATGATGACGATTAAGTGATACCAATTTTAAAAGAATTCAGCATTTTTATATATTTCCATTCGCATTACACACTTTCCTCCATTGTTGCATTTACTGCACATCCATTTTGTATTACAAAAAGTATACAATTAAATGCCATTTTTCGATGATTTAAAATATTTTATCATATTTCGTTTGTAAATAATGAATACAGTCGTGATTGATGGAATTATAGTATTATTTATTTGATTGCTCTCGTATTATTCGATGTATTATTCGCGTAGTTAAATTTCACAAACATTCATAAAGATTACAGTTAATTTCAATTATATCGCGTGTACGGTTAATTCCCATCAATGACTGGCACGTCAAAGCTCAACGTATTTATAAAAGCAGATTGTAACAATCTGTTTCAAAATATCAGTCCCGCGTACGTACAGTTAAAACAAATAATGTTTGAAAATAATTAGTAAATAAATGAAAATCATAAATTTGAAATAGACACAGTGTGACCAGAAACCGTCGAATGACATAACAAGACTTTGGTCGTCCATCAAATTTCGAACAAAGAAATTCCTCGATAACAATTCATCCGATTCGTCGAATGGCGAGCTATTAAAGACGATCAATCAGAGTACTTGAAAGTCACGTGATCGACTCGAATGTCCAGATTGGTCACTGTCGATTCCTCAACGTTCATGTACAATTTTCTACAATTTTTTAATTGCCTAAATGACTTCAACCGTTTATAAACGCAAAATTGGAAAGAACTGCAAACATTTCCTGGAATATTATTTGTACCGGTGTATAACACATATTCTTTGAACTGACAAATATTTGAACCGTATCGTGTCTGGGAGTCTATATATAGGAATCCACCAGGCGAATACAAGCCGGCTGTATCCGAGAGTCGTCTTCTCTTCCGCGTAAAAGTTATTGTTGATTAAATAGTGCGGTTTTGCCCCTGAATACCCCTAGATTTCCATGGAGACCTATACATATACACGGTCCCTAGAAAAGTCTCTCAGCCTTTACATAAATCCGCAATCACCTTTTCAACCGAGCTACTTCGGGTTTAAAAACGTTTAAGGAATTTCGCCCGAAATGTAGAACGTTATTCCCTTTGTAACAATATTGATCAACGTTGAAAGTTGTTGGCTTAGAATTAATTAATTGGTTTAGTTTTGTCAATTCGGTTCTCTGGGAGAACAATTATATGGTCTTGTTTGTCTATTTATTAAAAAGTTTGGATGAAAAATAAATGATCATAACTATTTACGGTCATTATTTTGGGTTAATCCTTCGCATATCCACAAGAGGTTAAGTGAAGATCACTTATCTTAACGGTATTGAGAAGCATTCAAAATAGGATTTATGACATACTAGAATCGATTCAACTATTGACTTATATCATCTTTTTAACCAAACTCGAAAAGTGCATTGATGATCATCAGGCATCAGATTTGCTTTGTCAAGATGATCATTCGATTGCTACGAGCTTCATTCTACCCTGTTTCCGTTATGCACCAAGATGTAAAAACATCAGTAGTCATATTTATAAATTATACATGACATCAATATTTCCAAAAAGTACACAGGCGTATTTCATCAGTTCCATGTTATTTTAAAATGCATCTTTGCAGAACCCAAACGTTACTACGTTTTCGATCAGTTCAGCAACATTACATACCGGAGCATTCTAAAACGCTTAAAAAGATGAGATAAAAACCTCAAAGAGAATACATGTGCAACATCACAGAAGCACCATGACAGTAGAGGACGCTTTTAGAAATACCGATAATCAATGGAAATGCACGGATCGCTATATACGGTCGGTCCATAACGTCATTTGCGTGAATTTCGATATGCCCATATATACCCTACTTTTCGTCGCTGTTGACAGGTATCAATTCATGGATTAGCGATTCGATGGCGATTTAATAGCTCTGTGAATTGAACCACTTGGGGATTCCTTGAAATAATCGTCGAGGGTATATCGACTGCATTGCAATCTGCACTTATAGTGCATCGATGGTCTTTAAAGTCACGCTGTGAAACGTTTATCCATTAATTATCAAACATTTCAGGATCAGTCAGCGTTGATTTATATTTTTCAAGAAATAACCTCATTGGCTATGGTCATTCAATATCCGCGATGAAACTTTGCGAAGCCTTCGACTGATTGAGTCACTTTTGTTCTTCGCGCCATTATAACTTGGTAGGAATATACAGGGACGGTGTTCCAAGTTTAATTGGAAGTTTTCACGACTATAGTTAAGTTTAAAAAAGTAACCTGTCGTTCGGTTATGCGACGATCTATTTAAGTCTGGCCTTCGGGTCGGTTTGTAGTATAATCGTGTCAAACATCCGTTGAATGTATCCCAATGCTGTCGGCGCACATATATATATATATATACACACGCGTTTTAAGGGCCAACCTGTTGAAGAGGGAAAACAATAATAGGCGCGACTCGAAAATGTAGTCGTAAGATTCATAAATTTTTTTTTATATGTCTGCTGCCAACCGTTAGTTCAGCCTCTTTTCCCGCAGTGATATTATGACGCGCGCAGCGATCCCCATTGTTTAAAGAGATGAATGGTGTCAAGATGAATTGCACTCAGAATTCATAATTCAATGGCGCATTATATATATAGAAAGACGGTGCAATCTCCATGTCCCCTCGAAATGCCATTTTACGCTTGATGATTTTCAATTTTCGCATTGTCTTTTTGTCTCGCCGTGATATCCGAAATTTTCAATCGCATTTTTCCTATCATTGTTCGTCATTGAACTTTATATTTGTCAACGAAAACAGATGATGATGGGTGCGTCTCTGACGTCAGTAGGTTTTGTCACTTGACAAAATATATATATATATAGTGTCTTGGAATTGATGACGCGTGGATGACCTTACGTATCATTATGAATTGGTGCAATCAACCCATCAGAAGTTTCGACGTCACTTGTAGAAATGATAACAAAGATTTTTCCGTATTTCTGACTAATTTAAAAATATCCGTTAATGACCTACGACGTTTCGTCATGATATTCTGTTTTTCGTTTTTCGATTTGACACAGTGAGCTAAAAATTCCGTGATTTTAGGCGTTTTAATGGATCAATGGAAATTTTTTCTTTAGTAAAGGTGTAATTGCGCTTTATAATTACAATCGATTTTTTCGAATCTTTATGATCAGAAATGTAAAATTTGATAATGACCCGTGAATTCCTGGAAATTAGATTTTGAGATTTTTTTAACGAATCAGAAATTATTTTGTATTGATCAAAATTTTAATAATTGCAAGACAAATTAAAAAGTAATAATGGTGTTAATTAATTTTAAGTCATCTTAATTATTATTTGCAGTCGTCAATTATTGACTTGACTTAATCATTTTTTTGCTTCTTTTTGACTTGAAACGTACACGGAAAAATGAGTATTGTTGGAGCAACCATACTACGGTTGTGTCAACCATAGATATGATTGCGTCTACCATGTAAATGGTTATGTCAACTATAATATGGTTGGTCTAACAATCTTTTTTTTAGTGTATTTTTTAAGTTATTAATTTTTAACTTGAATCATTTATCTTTCAACGTTCATCTTTATTGTTAATTTTGTTCTCGTAGAAAAGTTGAAATTATACTCAACTTTAAACTTTGCAATTTAGTTGAATTCTGTTAATTATTACAACTTAATTAAGTTAAAGTTTTTATTCATTCAACTTTGACGTTGTTAATCAAAACATTTATCTTTCCCAACCATGCTACACTACGCGTTTACGCAGTAAAATTATTATTTTCATGGAAAAAAGTGGAAAGATGTTGAAAGGAAGAAATATATATATGTGAATTTTATGAAATAATTACAGCCGATAAAACATGTATTTATAAGTACCAAGTTTATTTCCGGAGCATGCGCACAATATACTTTCGTCCTTATCCATCATAGAGCACACGGAGTTAATTTTATGATTACCATATGCAAATTTTATAGCGCGGAGGCGTACAGTAGTAATAGGGTCTTTATTATAAAAATATTTCTGAAAGACGTTATCATTGTTATTTCAAATATACTCTTTCCCAGCAAATATTCGGTTTAATGATACGTACGAGAACTTTCTGAAATCACAATATATATAGGTATAGGCCCGTGTATATCATGGTAGACTCGTTTCATATTCACTCGACTTGTAAATACAATTTAATTTCGAAAGTCTGACTTTTCATCGCAATTTTTCATTTATTTATTTATCGTTCAATCCAATTTTTACTTCGTTCGTATCTACAATATATAATAAATTAGAATTTCACCGCGTTCGACGATGTATATCGAAGTAGAAAACGATACTGTAATAATGGCAATCGCCAGATACTTCCGAACGTTTTTTTATCGGAAATACTTTTACCTTTAGGGATTTTTATTGCTTGAATTGAAAAAGGAATCCTTTTTACGCGGACTGAGTCCTGTAAATTTTTCTTTATGTGACGGTGTCAAACGGAATTACTGTTTTTTTCTTAACATGCTTTAGATGAAGGTGTCGATAGTGAACTATTGAATGAATATATATATCTATATATATAAAATGCTTATTGAATAAAAGAGGATATTACTATTATTATTATTATTATTATTATATATATATATAAAGATGACTTGTGTGGTGAAAAAAAATAAGGGATTTAAACTATAGATCGTCATAATACTTTTGTTAGATCCGAAAGGGTAAGAAAACTCTTAACAGCGCTCGTATACGTGTGTATAAGGTTATAAAAATATACACGATCTAATTTGGGTTTTGTGTGTAAGTTTAAGGCATGACATCATTAAACGCCCTTTGAACCTTTCTATTTTAAAACGCTATTTTTAAAGAAAATCGATTTCAGGTTTCTTCCGTCGCGCGCTATTGTTCAAAATCTAATCTCTCCGCGGAAACGAATTAATGACGCAGTGAGAATAAGAATTTATTGTGCTGCTCAGAAAGCACTGTAGGGTTTAGAAATAGTACACGGTACGGGTTCATGATTATCCAAAAATCATGATAAAATCAGGTTAATAATTTATTTATTATCATTTTTTACGAATTTGTGACTTCCCTTACCGAAAGTTTGTGAAATTGGTCGAAAATTAAAAAAAAAAATAGCATTTTAAAAGTAAGTTGTATAGATATGACTTATTGAATTGAGAACACATTATTGGTACAAGTTTGTTGTATATTTTTAAGTTAAATAATTTAAACTTTCGATTAAAAATATAATTTAAAATGAAATTGTAGATGCATTAATAATTCAACTAACGACACTGTTTAAACTTTTTTAACTTTTAATTGGATATATTTTATTATAGACATGAATTAGATCACTTCATATATATGGTGATTCTATATATATGTTGTAATCCATACATTTAATTATAAAATGCAATCGAAGATCGTTATTTGAATATAATAGATTTATTATGTTTACATTTACTGAATTACCTTCCATGTACCTGTATTTATTGATTGATGGACAATCTTCAAAAAGAAATCACATTTTCCAACTAAGTGAAATACAATCTCGATCATGTTTTATTAACTGCATATTTACTAGAAAAATTGAAACAAATGTACAGTAGATGAAATGAAATAACCGAAATATTGCAGCATAAAACTTGAGAATTTCTCATCATTAGAAAAGAAAAATATCCGCGACAGAAAATGTTTCCTTCGGTGATAAAACTTTCTCTTCATCAACATTTTTAAGGAAACGAAGATAAATATAAAGGGACTTAGTATGTTAATAGACTTAGTATTCTAATTTTGTTTAATAATGTACGTGTATATATACGTGTTTGTGTGTGTGTGTGTGCATAAAAAATTTGAAAAATTATGACGTATTTTTCAGTATTTGTATACGTATTTTCTCTGATAACAATTGAAAGTTACCGATGTCCAAATTCACACTTGAATAACACTCACATTTGGTTCTTTTGGGATCATATTCTGATGGTACTACCTTTAACCTCGTCTTCCATTTTCAAGGTGAAGTCAAGTAAATTTTTTGTTGGGTATTAGGACCCTCTATTTACTTACGACTTCGCATTCTGAAAGGGGCCAACATTCTATACGTTCAGATGTGCATCCTACGATGAAAGTGCCCGAAGGTCATCATTGAAGGTCAAATTTTTCTTTCGCAAAGAAAAACTCGCGAGTTGTTTACTATATAGTTTTTAAAATTTTTCAATCCATTTATTTTGAAGGTGATGATCCGAAAGAATTTTGTCCTCTTTGAGAATTCGAAATCATAAGTAGAGGGTCCTACTATTCAAAAAAACATCAAATTACCTCTAAATCACATTGAAGACACAAAATCAAGGTTAAAGTCAGTGTCGTCAGAATGTATCCCACAGATAACAAAAAAATGATAACAAATAAATACAAAAAAAAATTTTGTGAATGGCGAAATTTGAATCATTGAAAATTTCGAAATTTTATTGAATTCAGCAAGAACTTATTATAATCAGATGGAAGTTAATTTCAATTAGCCGGCAAATTTTGTCAATTTATTAAACTTTGCGAGATATTACATTCCCGAGATATTCGAGAATGTCGAAAGTTTCATGGCCAAAATAACGGAAAATTAGGGCGATATTAAAACGTATTAACACGGCGTACGATTAAGTTGAACGTGTCACGAAATTCGATCGAAAAATATGGGAGTCGGTATACGAATTCAGTAACTCGATTATTGTTTCGAAATTATCGAATTTCCGCAGTTACGGTATTCCTTCCGCAGTTCCAATAAATTCCGGAAAGGGCAAAAATACGACCGATCGTGAAAAAAGAGAGTCGTTGAGAAATTAAAAGCAAAGTTTAAAAATGATTTCTATTTTTACGATTCAAATATTATTTTAATTTTATTATATCTTAAGTGATGTCTCCTTTACAATATTATACATGAAACTTATTGTACAAATTGATTACGGTGAATTCGACCTTGATCTCAACTAATTTAAATTCATTCAAGTCGCTCAGCTCGTCTCTTCTTCAAACAGAATACTCATTTCGGGCACAGGTCTGATCTAGGAAAAAAATGAGGAGATTTTACTCCAATCGAGAGATATCGGCGCTCTTTATATATATAGACTCACTTTTCAATCTAATGCCTCACTCCAAGAGAGTGGTGTATAAATGACTGTATTACTGGCAAGGTACGTCGGATCGTAGATAATGGAATTTTCGGTTGCCTAAGTAGAGTATAGGCAGATGGGGTGTGCGATGTTCGATATGCTAAGCCAAGTGTACTTAACGTTCCAGCGGCGAGCCATCATGATTACCCAGCAGAAGGTAGCGTGAAGTCGCCACATTGCATCAGCGAGCCGAGGTTGTCGGAAAACAATGTTAGCCCCCGCCTTAGACGACGTGGCAGCAGACGAGGACAGAGTGTCCACCACGCGCACCACCGAAAGATCAACCCTTACTTAGACGTACCTGACGTCTGTTCTCACCCACTGCCAAGGAATGACATTCACGACGAGGACATATACAGACTACGCAGCTTCAGCCTCACCAGTAAAGGTCAGTGCATACGCCACTTTGTAGCTCATTAATTATTGTATATACATATAGATACTTAAGGGACATCTATGATGGATCATTTGAAGTTGATGTACATATGGACACCAATACTTATCTATTGATGTATATCAACTTCAAAGAAGTGATAAGGATATTTTGCGGTTAGGTTAGGTCCTATTGAAAATTCGATAATTCCAACGTGACGTCTTGGCTTTCATTCGGTTAGACTGCCATTACAATAGCTAACTTCTTTCTAATCGAGATCATGGGACAATCATTGACAAATATTGACACATATATTCGTGATTTACTTATTCCATTATACAATTTGAAAGAGATGAAACGACAAGTTTGAAGAAACTTTTAAAAAGTCTCGTCTGAGGGGCAGGAAAAGGTTTGCATCTTCCTTCTTTCAAACTTCACTTCGACTATGAAAATTGACATGGAAATTCATTGTATTTTGGCCATCATTCATTTCTGTTTTGATAAATCCGTACGCAGCAATTTTGAATTTTTCAAGTTTCCCAGTTTGTGACGATATTCCGAGGCTTCCTCTATGCAATTAACCACCAGCATCGATATAGTGTTGTAAAATTTCACGAACGCTCCGGATAATTGGATCTACATATAGCCGTTTGCGGTGCGTAATATGCGACAGGGAACGTATATATATTGCTGAGCGGTTTCCCGCGGAACGTGACGTCTCGCCGAACTGACATGACATAATGAAAGCTAATTGAATTTCAGTAAACATTCCCCCAAATTACTACGAATAAGTGGAATACGATTTACTGAAAACTCGACTTATTTCGTTTTTATTGTTATTTGGGTTATTGATGAAGTTACAGCTAGATCGGATTGTCGATGATGTTCGACATTCCTCGTGATGTTATCTCAAGACCAGTCTCGCGGCTATGTTCGTAATTCATGGAGATCCACATGATGGCCTACCCTCAATGTTCAGAGATCAATACAAAATCAACATGAACGTTAAAGATAAATAATAAAGGATTAAAAGCTTAAAGATAGTCTAGTTACAATAAAGTTCATGTTAAAGAAGTTCATGAAAACATTCGTACCATCACAAGAGGATCATCCCATCAATCGAATTAAAAACCACGCCACTTTTTAATGTGACCTTCCGTTTTTTCTTAGTAGGATTTATTCTTGTATGACGGTGAGGTGTAGCATCGCATGGCGCTCATAATTAATTGCGAGCTTTTCAAAGAATTGCTTTGAGAACCGACACGAACAGGAATCCGAAACGCCAGTAATCCGATTCAGGTTTATCGTATAGTTAGACCTTTCATGAGCATTCGCTTTTATTGATCTCCTCATTGATTGGTCATTATTATTTTATTGTTTGACGCTTAATGTGAATTTTGTACATTTATTACAATTGAGGAGAATAACGGTACAACTCGAAAAATTACATTTTTTGGGGAAAAAACACCAAAACCATAACACGGTACTTATCTGGAAGACCATCCCCTGTAGAAATTTTAGCGTTACATGTGGGGCTCTGGTTAGAGCCCTAATAATAATAAATACAATTAATTGTGATTGGTCTTATTGTCGATCTCTGAGCACATTTCAAAAGTTCGAAAATCAAAGAGATTTTTTCACCCAACAAACACAGCAAAAGTAACAATTATGCTACAAATACATCATGATTACTTCTTACATAAATGTTACATTAATGTTACGTAACTGTTACATTATAGTTGACTGGGAATTTTTGAGGTACTATATTGTAGTAATTAAAAACAATTGATTTTTCGAAAATTCTAGAGTGTAACATTTCTGCACGGTTGGTTGGACAATGCTTAGTAAAAACATAAAAGTTTAACTCGCAAAGTAATAAATTTAATTAATTCTTTAATGAATTAACTGTAGTCTTAACTTAGTAGCCTATCTGTAAGTGATTAACTTTTAACCTTATTCTTTCATCATTTAATTAACTTTTATCTTTAAGGCGGTTCAAACTCTTACCGCCCACTCTCTTACCAGCACCAAAAATAATTTATTACGGATAATTCTCGTTTAATTTTGAACCAATTTCAACGATATTTTTTTGATGTTTGTTATGTAGAATCACCCTTCCAAAGTCCGAATTTTGAAAAATTGTTTCAAACCTTTTTTATTTATACTTTTCCTGTTTTGAGGTTAGGTCGATAACTGTCTTAACTTTTAGATCTCTTAACTCGATTAAGTTAGAATAACTTAGATAAAAAGTGAAAATTATATAACTATTAATTGGATTAAGTAACTTATTTTAAAAGTTACAATTGCAGTTAACTTTAAATTTCGTAAAGTTAATACAGTTGAAAAGATAAAAGTATATTTAACTTTCGACTTTTCAATCTGGCGTTGTTAGATAACTTAAGGAGCATCTTCGGAAAAACTGTTAAGATTTTTGAAAATGCAGAAACTTGTTGAGATAATCCGATCCAAATGCACAATTCTACGTATTCTTATCAATGACAGGAGTGTCAAATGCCCAATCGGTCTTATCAATGACCCGTAGCTTGATTTTAAACATTGTCCAAATTTAAATCAGTCATGATGTTTTGATCTACGTCCAACTAGGAATTAATCGACATGTTCCAATCTTAAATCTTCTCCAGGAAACTTTTTCCCAAATTATTAAACATTGGTTTATTAGAAAATTCTCTGCAAAACTTAAAAAAAAAGAACGGCAAAAGTGAAAAACAGTCGAAAATTCGAATATAAACCGGAAACATAAAATAGCGTGTACGATTTGATTGTAAAACGGCATCTTCCGAAGTGGTTCGCGAGCAAAAAGTTAAATACCAATATCAGAACTCGCTGTGAAAGTGCGAACTGATCCTAATTTTACCACCCGCCCTTTCGCTCGAGTCGGAAACTTTATTTTTGGCCGCGGTTCTATTTCAATTCAAGTCAACGTCGCTCGCTGTCCATACGCGCGATTGGAATGGAAATTTATGAATCAGAATTCTACATTTCTGAAATAACATTTAGCCCGAACGCATGCGGATTCTTGGCATTATTCAAACGGAACAATGATCCCCGTAAATAATCGAAAACCTCCACTTTTTGTCGGTCATTACACGTTTTATTTTCGAAAATTTTATTCAAATGTGAAATCATATCTTCATGTTCTTTTGTCATTTTCGAATTCATATTTTCTAAAAAAAAAATAATAGGAGAGTTGCGATATACCTTATTTAGATGAAAAGCTATCCGCTGATGGACAAAATGTCAATTGCTCATCAATTGCACACAGTATTCGATCGAATTTTGGTAACTGACTTTTTGATTTTGGTGTAAGTAATTTCTGGGACACCCTGTATATACACATTACGGTGTCGTCTGAAAAAACTGGTAAAAAAAAAACATTGATGAAGATGTTACATCTCTCCTGCTCGAGGGCAACAATGCCAAGTACTCGTAATTCAAGATATTCTGGATATAATAGATTGATTGCGTTTTCCTTTATTCTCAGCTTTAAAATCTCCAAGAATAAGCGACTATTTTTCGTATGAAACCAAAGACCATAACGACAAATTGGAATTATTCATCATCTAGAATAAAATAGAAGATGAACAAATAAATAGTGTCGAGGACTCTTTTATCCAAGTGATGATGCGATCAATGAATCAATCTGTGAATACCTTTGACGGCAAAACACGATAATGATCTTTAATACACAGATACGTTTAAAAAACGGCAAACACAAACACTGTGGATCTAATCTCGAATACGAGTGGGAGATTCGGTATCGGAGCTTATGTAGGAGCCCTTCATACAATATTCAAGGCGGTGCAAAGGTCTTAAATGTTGAAACGAAAAGAGCTCGCCCTAAATTATGTATTTGAAAAAGTATAGCAAGGTCTACAACATCAGAGTTTCAGTGAATAAAATGGAAGAAAAACTCTGCCCCATTACAAGATTACAAACAAAGGAATCCCCTGATAAAATAGTACAAATACGTGTCCATATTGTACAGCCAGAATATCCGAAATGTAAACGGACATTAAAATTCTGTAAAATCCAATAGGGGTATATATAGCAGAAAATAAAAATAAACATAACGTCGTCGTTATTCTAATAAATTATCGAATATTGTTTTATCTTCTGGAGAGCTATTCATGCGGTAGTTTCTAAAGCGACAAACACGTATTATTCCCAGCTGTCGATTGTAGCTGGCAAGTTAATAGGTAATACACGCCTTCAGAATTTCATCGGTATCAGCCCTTTCGACCTCGTTCTTCAATGTATATACACGGGGGCTACCTAGATTGCGCTTCTACCGCGGGTAAAAAGGCCAACTTTACCGTCTTTGTCTACCGAGATTATTGCTTTGTTTAAGGATTGTGCCATCAAAGAGTCCATTTCAGTAAATCAATCTTAATGCAAAAACGCACCAGCGGAATAATTAATAATTTGACGGCTCTTTGTTATCCGCGGCTATACGTCGCTCTCGAGTTCGGTTTTTCCAATATTCACGATTACGGTGTAACTGTGTCGAGTAAAACTTTATTAAAAAAAGACAAACCCTTATCGATTCATACACTATTCATGTCCGCGTTTAAACGTTCGAACTGTCGAATCCAATAGATGAAGCGCACCATGACCCATCAACTACGCGAGCACTGTACGGATGATTTTTAGATGGATAATCGGAAATTCACGATTTATTCCGTTTTATTATATATTGTATTATGTTTCATTATACATAAAACAATCACAATCGCGAGCAGATTATTTATAATAAAAATGTTGTCGCATTACACATCATCTCGCAAGCTATTGCGTGGTCTGTATACAATTACAATGTAGATATAAGTATATATATTTATATAAGTATACATATGTACTTGTATATAAGGAATTTTATATCATTGAATGCAAAGTTCATCTTTTGTTGCATTTTTTCAAACATTGTAAAAATGTTTGGGTCTACCGACCACGATGTTGACCTCCCTTATTGTTTGCTCGACAATTGAACGTTCGGATGAAATGTTGATCTCGAGTTCTGACTCGAACGATCGACAATATATATATTTCGAATTTTATTATACTAAGGTTTTTAGGTCACGTTCGACAATTTCACATTTTCCAGAATTTTATAAGGACCCTTACATTTTTCTTGGTTCGCGCTACCTTTTTAGCGACGGCTTTGTACGTTTCGATGCTTTTAAGCGTTAATACTTGTTTTTCCATTGTTCCAGCTCCTTTGACTCGTTTCGAAAACTTTTCCCTGTATAGAATAACTATCGATCGGAAATCAAGTTGTATCGAGTCCAAATGTACCACAGTCGCTTGACCTTTAAAAACCGATAGCTTAAAAAGATGAAGATGATAGCTTGAGCGGTTTTCCCAAATAATGTATAGAAATTCATTTGATCAATGGGGATGTAAAGCATCTAACGAGATTTTATCAACAATTTGTTAACCATAAGAGACATCCCATACAATGTTGTTAACCAGTTTTTAGACACCTCGTATATATTTATATCTCTAAGAATCGGAGTACCTTTAGGCCATATAAGATCATCAAAGTAAAAAGTATACGTACGATGGGACGAGGAGATCAATATCCAATTATTCATCCAGAACGAGTGATGTGTAGAAAAGTCGAGGAATATGTAAATGGAATGGAAATGATGAAAATGACTCAACGAAAAGAAAACGTGATTTGTGGTATTGAGAGAATTGGACGTTAAATCGATGTGATACCCTCAAACCACGTCTTAAATATTATAGAGGACAGTTTGTACAAAGATATAACAATTGGAATTGGCGATGTTTTTGAGGAATTTGTCGAATTAGACCCGATGCAAACATGTGCACGCCAAGGAATAATGATATTCATCAGGTTTGATTGTGTCACGTCACTTGCTACATAATTTTTCCATGTCATCACCAGTTTGATGAATGATTCTGAAATGATGGGATGCTAATTGTATGTTGATCATTGTCACAGAGAGAAGGAATGAACTGATCCTATCCCCAAGGCTGGAGATTGTAAGAGGATTCACGAATATTGCCAATCAGCCTTTAAAGGATTTCTTCAGTCATGTATGATGGAAGAATTTGGACCAAGACTTGATGAAGCATTCGACGAAAGATCCATAATTGTTATTGTATTTCCAAAGCAATTTCCAAAGAATGCACTAGCTTTTTTTTTTTAAACAAAGCTTAAAAACCTGCGAGTGGTCCCGTTCAAAAACTGAGGAAAGAAGATCGCCGACAATAATGTAGAAATGTGATGTACGCTCCCATTGTATCGATCGGTCCTATTCAACGAGAACCGAGCGCAACCTGTCCGCGTGTCGATGTCAGAGCGGCGCCGATGTTTTAACAAAGACGCGGATGGACGCGCTGACGGATGGACATCGATATTCTCGGCGGCTTGGCGGGCTCTGCTCAGAGTCGGGAAACTTGTTTTCAAGTGTCATTCCCGGGTAGGAGACGTTCAAAGCACATCGACCGAAGCCGCCCTATCGCCAAGTTTCATACAGTGAAAGCTCGCTCCAAGAGAATGCTATTGTACCGGTAAAGCGAATCCGAACCGAGGCGTGTTATTATGTCGGAATCATTACGTCGACTACGTTAACTGGACCGAAGCAAAGAGCGATCATCGGAGTAAAACTTTAATTTCTTAATTAAAAAACCGACGACTAATACTGGCCGATCTGTTGAATTAATTTTTTTTCTCGTGGAAAAGGCTTTTGCTTTCATCATGGAGAGCTTTTCAAGCCGCTTTCGGGGATCGACAATTTGTTTTTCATCACTTTGCTGGTTTTGGTGAAAAAGAGGAAGAAAGAAATGAGAATCAATGGGAGTTGTCGGCACCGATTGAAAAGTGTAATCTCACCCAGTGGGATGCAACGGTTTGGTTGATCATCCGCTAAATGTTGGGAACTGTTATCTTCTAATTAGACATCTTCTAGCGATTACTCTTGGTTCCTTAATTTACCCAAAGTAGTGTTTCTATCGTATTTTATATCTTTCATGTTTGACATTTGTTTCCAGACCTCATCGAAGAGACAAGAAATTATATTGTTTCTTGACCATTCTCCTGAGCAAACCTTCTGCATTATGAAACTGCAAATGCATTGGTGCCACTGATCGCACGTGAGCTGATGATGATTGACATTGATTATTGATATTATTTCTTTTGTAGACCTCACCCTATCTCTACCCCCATTCAAGCGTACATTGGCATATAGGGAAACTCAGGAAAATCTATGCCAAGTAGTTGAAATTATTATTTATAGTACAGCTTCGGATCTATAGCTAACATCTCCACCCTTAGTTTGCGATTAATATTCTTCAGGGGTAAATTATTACTGAGAAACCCCTGACGAACTTCCACGAACTATTTTACTTGCTCGTCCAGTTCTTGATGGCAATTCCTGCACAGAATATGAATTACTGTAATCGAGCCCTATATACACTACTTAATACTGACCACAAAAGTAGCCAGCAATATCGGAAGTTGTTAACCCCAACTACGACCGTATTCCCGCTGTAATAGAGGCTATATGGAGGGTATTAGCTTGTCTGTTCGCAACATCCCACTCAATCTAAGGGCTCTACATCATCTTATATCTGACTTGAAATCCCCCAAATTACAGCACAAATGAAAAGAGTATCTGAAGGTGAATGACCTATTATTCTGTTGACTAATTGAGTTATTGATGTAATTTTTTTTCTTTAGAAGAATTGCTTCGAAGAAATCAATTCTGAAATTATATATAGCAATCGTAAATGGATAAAAAGGCATTGAAATGTATTCATTTTAAGTGTCTTTGAATTTGTACTGTGGGAAAAACGAATCCATTTTTATCCGCAATGCATTTCTATTTGTTCATACGACTAGAAAATTTGATTTTTTTCTAATCCACGCGAATTCATGTCTGATTTACGCAAACAGTGTATGCATTCCTATTCGTTATTACGAATTGGCAACTGTAAATTTTAATCCACGTGAATCTAAAAATATTATTCTTAAATAAGTATGCCAAGTATGCCAATTATTCTTAAATAAGTATGCCGAGTCGGAAATGCATTGAAAGGTCAAGAAACGAATTAACCTTTTCGCTCCGGGACTGGTCCATATATGGACCAACAAGAAAAGCGAACGTAATAGATGTTTATAAAGTCAATTTAATACCCATTTTCATACTTT
>JAPYZR010003983.1:0-21808 GCA_030522945.1 Trichopria nigra
CCCCCCCCCCCCCCCCCCCCGCGAGATACCATATACAGGCGAAATTTGATCTTAAAAGTACGACATATGTTCTCATAATGTCCCGTCCCCTTCTCGATTTATGAATTACACAATTCCTTCTCCTAAGGCCATAAATTCAATTGATATTCATACGCGGGTGTAAACCGCACCGGCGGCAGAATGATATGCATGATGTATGTTTATTCATGCAAAGATATATTCTTTTCCCTCAAACTCTATTATTAAAATAATTTTTCATTACAATTCGTTTACCATTTCTCAAAAATACGCACTTTTCAAAATGGCGTCCATTTCAAAACAATAATTACAAACGTTGCTTCATTTTATATATTTACACATACATACATACATATATATATATATATATGTGTGTGTATTATTTTTTATATGAAAAAAGTTATTATAACTTTATATTTATGATAAATATCTTGAATGCGTAGTATTAACAACAATGACATTGAGGCGTCGCCATCTACCACCATTACTGCAAACTCCTATCGTGTATGCACTTTTTCAGCATACGCGCATGCATGTCCATCCATGTACTTCGAGTACTTGGCGTGTGTAAGTACGTAAGAAATTATAGCATAATAGCGTAGCGATTTTCCTTAGGGATTACGGAACAACCCGATCCGACCCGATTTGCAGTCGGATACACCCGAGTTTACCTACGTACGTAATACGTATTTGCCAAAGTATCAACGCTAAAACGCTGACACTCACAGATTGCGGGGAAAAGATAACTGGGACAAATAATGAACAATAAGTGAACAACTGCAACTACGAAATGCAGTGCCCTCGAAAAAGCTGAGCAAGCAACCTGTTTTCGTTTAACCGATATGTAAGCCTACATCTTCTATCCTTGTTACAGTACGAGTGCGTACACATTATTCCTACGAATGCTTATAAATTTTATTGATATGCTTGTGCCGATAAAATTATATGCGCTCGTGGAAATCATGTGTATACGTAAATTCAAATTATGACGTTTGTACTGTCGTACATTGTCATAAACGACTAATTGTAATGTCAAAGAGTAATTAAGTAATTAAGTAATTAAGTAATAGTAATTAATCGGTAGAGATATACTGTAATATGGCTTTGCAATAATTACGCACAGACATGATTGTAAACACGTCTTGGAACACCCCAGAGCATTATTTAAAACAATGAGTATATATATATTAAACTTGTATTAATGTGCGTGCTGATACTATGTTTTGTTTTTATTATTTTTTTTATTTACTTATTTTTTATTTATAGCTTTTGTTTGATTTCTTAATGTAAAACTGTGGTTTATTATTTGTTGCAAAATGTTCAAGACGAAACCAATGATAATGAATCACCTCAAATAAAAAGAATCATCTTTCTTATGCCAGAAATATAGAAAAAGAAAACTTCTACTAAATTCTAATAAAGTAAAAAAAGCGATAAAAATGAAACCGGGTAAAGTACTTTCGTGCTGATGAGATTGCACTTGACAGCTGTGATATAATTCCATTTTATCATCAATGATTCAGACAATTGTTCGTATTCTTTTTTTCAAGTAATTTTAGTGCTCTCACAACTATATAGAGTGACGGAATTAATTTATTAAGATAAATAATTTTTGTTACAACTTTTGTTACAAAGTTCTAAAAAGGTTTGAGTTAGGACGGCTCCTACCCGAAAGTATAAAACTAAGATTCTACAGTAATTATCATTCCCTACACTGCGTAGACATTCAAGAATGACCAAGAGAAGTTATTCCATGTAAGGAACCAGCATGAGAAACAATTACCCAAAACGACTTCCTACTTATTTATTAGCATTGAATCAGCCATGTATTAAAAACGAAAATGAAGCATACTTCAACTGACGTGAATCATTCCATTAGTCACGCTAAACATCTATATATTTAATAAACAGGAAACGTGAAACTAGAAAAGCTTACTTCGTGCCGTTCAAGGAAATTTAGACTTGTATGTTATGGTCATGCTGATGCATATTGAAAGTAACATTTAGAAATAGTCGCAAATGAATATTACCGTATTTATATTTTTAAAGCCCATTCAAAGAAATATGAGACAATTATTTTAATGGGTTTTGCAAAATCAAGTGATTATGAGAAATAAAAGTAAAAATTTATGATCTATTTAATTCCTGTTTCCTTGGAGCGCAATAGATAAAAAATTTTTGTCTTTCAGAAATGACAGTGCGTTTAACCTCTAAACTAGTGAAAGTCGGCATTGACTCTACGTAATTTATGATAATGAAATTTTTTGTGTGCAATTGTTATTTTTTATTTCAAATAAACTTCATGAAAAACCAGACTTACCCAATGCCCTAGAAATGTTTAAAACGCCATTGACTCGGCTCACTCCAAAGATTTCAACGACATATCCTCCCGCTTTCTCCACTCGAATTCTTTCGTCCTGGAATACATAATATCAAGTTATAAGTGTTTGCGAAATACATTAAATTGACAAATATTAAAGGCAATGTGTGTAATTTAAACGAAATTCTCACCGCAAAGAAATGTAAAAGTTAATAATTTATATGCGCGATAGTGTACATCCGCAACTTTAAACAATATGCACTCGCTTTCAATCGCGCGTTTAAATTTAGGTACAGCTGCATCAAAACAATCGAAGTTATCGATACGGTTCGATAGGTGTTACCGTTCGATTATTCCCCAATTTCAAAATTGCCGTCGTTAAACGCGTTAACCTTAACGCGTTTTTTAACAAATTTTCGTCATGACCGTTCTTGGAACCCAAATTGATAGTGACCGGCGGCTTTTGGAATTCGAAAATTACGAAGATTATTTGGATTCCTTGGTAAAGCCGACGGATCTGTATTATTTGCGAAGCACGACAGTCGCCCGCGAAATTGCTGCATTAGGATACCGGTGCACCGGCGAGACACTCGATCGAAACAGCTTCTATTACCGCCTGAAAGCGGTAAGACACATCGTTTTCCCAATTCGTAGACCTTACACCCTAGTATCGGAACTGACAAAAACGTCCGATGATGTCGAACGAGAATTGGCTCGGCGGGAAAGACCAAACAGATTAGGAATTTTGTCTACTATTGTGTTTCTTCGACATTTCACAGAGTTCTTTGAAATATCTGGATACATTGATTATGCTCATCGATTGAAAGAGGGTAACTGGGCGTCATTCTTTGCCGGGAAAAGACGACTGTGGCCAACGCCTAAGGATTTGGGATATTATCATTGGAGGAGGGGTATTACATGTTTAAACGAAACGGACAATTATACACCAGTTGTGGATCCAAGGAAAGGATTAATGTTCCGCAATGTTCATGATAGAAAACTCATTATTGTCGACCCTTCTGCTCTGTCACCGGGTGAATGCACTACGCGAGTAAAAATCAGCAGTAAAAAATATGAACATGTCGTATTATACGATCATGTAGTACGAGATAACCTTTGAGAATTCTTCACTCATTTTAAATTAATTTGTATTTTAAATTAATTTGTGTTATAAATAATAGAAGTAAGATCAATGAAAGTTGTAGAAACTTACTTCACGCTCTGGCTTATGAGGTTCTACAAGAGGTATGACGTTTCCATTCTCCAATACAGAAGCTTGAGAATCTCCTGCCCACGCTATGTACAACTTTTTATCGATTAACAAGGCGCAAACAGCTGTAGTACCACTGTTCTCTCTCTGAAATCGAAAAAATGCAGATTTAAATAAAAATAACTAATTACACGAAGAACGGTAGCATATATATGTAATATCTACAAGGCAAAACAAACAAAAAAACTCACCGAATTTTGTTCGATGAATTTCCTATCTGCAGTGAGGAAAGCATCGCGTAAGGCAAGAGCAGGATTTGTTGGGTAATGCTCGCTTTCAACTAAATAGATATGAAGGTGCACTGAGCAGTAAATGGCAGCATTCTGTCCTCCATGCCCGTCAAATACTGCATAATAACAAGCTAAGGAGTCGTCCTGTAGTTAATTTTAAAAAATTAATAATTGTAGCCCCCTTTATTTCAATTAATATTTAACATTTATTAACCGACCTCAATACTGAACATTGTATGTAAATCGTGTAAAACTACGGATTGATCTTCCATCTTTCTTCTTGAGTTCTTAATAGCGTACGAAGAAGATAGCATTAAAGGCGCAGATGGAGGTGGAGGTAGCAGGGCTAGCCTGCTATTGTCCATGTAGCGTAAGCAAATTTCGTTTATTTTATTTATAACTGCATGCATTAACTTCAATGGTGCGAACGCTGTAAAGAAATGTTATATTAAGATTTTTATACAGATATTTATAAACGTATTGTTTCAAAAAAATGATAATTCTGATTGTACATTGATTTTATTTAGTAAGTCAATATTGATATTAATAAATGAATGTTAAATTAATATGGTATTAATTTAGAATAATAATATTGTATAAAATTAAAAAAATTGTGTATGGTAAAGTGAAATTAAGGTTAAGATCGATATGCTTTAACACATGTTTCAACGTTACACAAAGTAAGGTGCGTAACAAAAACTATTGCAGATATTCTCAATTCTTTAAGTATGAAAGAGCAAAGAAATTTCCTTGCAAAAAAAAATTGTCCACTATAAAAATTTAATCAAATTAATATTGATTTTCCACAATTACGTAAAATATTTAAATAATTAAACATACCTTCACCGTTAGATCGTAATCCACATTCTTCTGGTTGTTTCCGACACATCGATTTGATTTCCTCTATTACCAGTCGCACCATGTGTGCTTGTAAACTCGGTGGGCAGTATCTGAAAATCAAAATAACAATCATAAACAAATGCCTTATAAGCTTTCAGCCATTTTACATTTCTGACATAAGAAAATTTGATGATGACATTTTAACATTTAGTATACGAATATTAGACATTTTACTTTATAAGTGCTAAAGAATAGATTTTTTTCATAATGTCTGAGTGTCAAAATGTGCCGAGAAAATTGGATTTGTCCTTTTCGAATTCTTTTAACCGTAAGATAAAAAAAAAAAAAAAACATTAATATCTACATAATACATTAATGAATTACATCTTAGTAATTGCTGTGCTTTTTTTATTTAGACATAAAAAATCTATGGCTAGATGATAAAATTGTTCACGAAAAATTTCCAACAACTTATAATGAAGTTGTAAATGATTCTGAAAGAATAACGATAAATGGAGCAAAGCATTCTTCTCACGAGGTCGAAGAGGTGGTCAATCCATTAGATGCAGACATTGCTCTCCAAAACATTTCTTTTGATTTTAATTCTTTAGAAGATTCGCTCTACCCTTCATATTCTCGACATCGCTCGATTAAACCACCAAAGCATATCCAACAATCACCCGAATTAGCAATATACCGAAAAACATTTGTTCACAGACCAGTAATAGGGCTTGAAATGTGCCGAATAATTGGAAACTATCAACATCAGCGAAACGAAAATCTTGACGGATATTTTAAAGCAATTGGTACTTATCCTTTTAGTTTTTATTCGATATTTAACATTAGATTGAATTGTGGGTAAGTAATAGCAATTATTTTAGGCGTACCATACATTGCTAGAAAAATGATGGGCATGACGAGTCCCCGACTTGAAATTGTACAAAGCGAAGATAAATGGATTATACGTTTGATTACAATGCTACGCACACTGGAAACGAAATTCACTTTAAACGAAGAATATGAAGAAATCTTACCTTCCGGTGATGTTTTGAAGGTGAGTTGGCATATTGACAAATGAATACAATTAATAATTCAATTATAATATATATTTTCAGAATATTACATCCATGGAAGGTGATGCTTTAGTAACGGTTTCTACTTTACCAAATAAGGATAACATTTCACGAAAATACGAATTGGCCAATGATGAAATAGTATTAGTAAGTAGATAATTTTTTGGTGGATTTTAAACTGTTTTACCCAACGACTGACGCATATCGATGCTTTTGCAGACCATGACCCATGAGAAAAGTGGACAAGTAGCCAAACGTTACTTCAAACGTATTAGGTAAAGGTATAAGAAGATACAAATTTTAAACCGCATTCCACGGCGTACATATTTACAATGTATCTTTTACGCTCTATTATTCGTCTGGTTTTGTAAATTTGTTTTTTTTTTTGTACATCCTGAATGAAAATGAACAAATAGAAAAATGTACGCTGTTAATTGTGGAAAGGAGACATTAGTTTGTCAAATATATATAGGTTAACGTACTTTTTTACATTTGTTTATGGCGTATTTATATTTTTGAACTGTTATTGTTTGTACAAAAGTTTTTAAAATAAAGAAAATTCATTTTTAAAAAGAATTACTGTTAGTGATCTAAAGGTTTCGAAAGAAAAGGTCATTAAAAAAAAGGAAACAATTTAAAATTGCACATGAAGCAACGAAGAATCTACGCAAACATTCATCATTTGTCGATTCATTTTAAATAACCGCGCGTTACGCTATAGTATATATATATATATGTACACATGCGCGTTAAATTTAAACATCCGATTACGCATGCGTGACGCCAATACGACGAACCGGGATATTTTGATTCGTATTTCCGATTTCGCTGAAATTGCACGTTACACCCAATTCTTTATCCGTTTTAGTAATAATAGTTATATCGCCAAGACGAATCTTTTTAAGCAAAAGCAAGTTGGTCAAGACCGTCAAGACTCGGAATATGGATCAGAATAGATGTGAAGACTTTAAATTGACATTTTTGCAATATAGATAAAAAGAAAAAGAAAATTGGAAGTATTGTGCAATATATAATAAGGCTATGATGATATATATATATATATGGCAACAAGACATGAATTGAAAAGAGTTAATGCGATAATTTTGCGCAAATCTAAGTTTGATTTGCAATACAATAGAAAGTCCACTCGCAGAAACTATTATACACGGCTCTGGTTTGTAAACACCAAACTTCCACGAAATTGCGACATGCGTTTGCTATGTACTCGCGTGACCAGCGATTTTATCTCCCGAATCTCTGTCTGACTCACTCTCGCTCGCAGCCTTCTCCCCCTTCGTCTCACTTTTCTCTCTCACTCCCACGCATATAACTTTACGTTACGTTACGTTTCGCTATCTCTCTGCGACCATCTTCCGCTTTCATTTACGGATGATGAAGAATGAAAGGCGATACATGCACGACCACACGAAATAAAAGCTATCTGTGCCGGTAGCTCAAGTATTCAAATTTGCGTGTATCTTGTTAGAGTTGTTAATGTTGCATGCGAAAAACTTGATCATCAAAGCTTGCTTCGTTTGCAGTATTACAATAATATTTAATTTTTTTCTTTAATCAAGACTTAATTAACGAAAAATGACGAAGAGCGTCGACAAAGACGTTTCTTAAATGTCAAAAAGGACGTAACTCCTTTTAATCGCATATAGACATAAAAGAGGAGCGATCCAAAACATATTACACGATAGTAGATCAAAGCTGAGCGAAGACTACTGTTAATGTGTTTATCTATTCCCAGTAAACGAAAATGCGTTGAAAGTTAAAAATACGAATTCAAATGAATATAAGTGAATTACAAAAAATGACTTTAAGGACTAATTAATCATATATATGTATTTTAGAACGATTAGATTACTATTAAATTTGTAATGACATTTGTAAATTTGAGTAAGCGAGCACATGTTTTTGCAAATCATAAAAGAGGCACCTACGAAAGAGATGTAAACCATGATTGTTTAACATGTGACTCACGTTACATTTTAACTCCATTCATCTTCTAGACTAGAGACTTCCTCCTATTTCACAGTACAAAAGTTTATTTCAATTTATTTTATGGATTAATAGTTTAAATGCAGACGTGTATATTTTTCTTATATCAAATATTCAGTTACAAAAATATGAGTATCAATTATATAAAAAGTATCACTCACATTTTAAGAGTAATAAGAACAACCATAAAATTATTTTTATTACTATAATATAAAGTTTATTTTAAAATTTGTTTCATGATGTAGTTTAAGAAATTTCAGCAATTAGAGATTTCAAATTGATGTAGTAAAAAAGATTAATTTAGACATTACAAAATGTTTAATATTTTAAATTGCAAAATGGTCAAAAGCTATGCTTCATTTTATCTCGTAACTGTTATAATAAAATTGTATTATTAAGGGGTTGAAACAGTTACAGACGTAATATAGATGGTAAACAAGTATAAATTAAAAATTATTCAAATGTTTCAAATTTTAAAAATTTTGGCTCTGGTACTCTGTTCTCACGCAGTACACGATTCCTCAAAAAATACCAGTGAAATCGTCCAATATTTCACATTCAATCTTCATCCAATGACACGGATATTTTTTGGGAACCCTGGTAAAAATTTAGTTTCATACCGTACACTTAAAAATGCAAACTCAAGTTTCTTTTCGCAATTTAAGCAAACTGAAATTTGCACTTTTAAGCTTATGGTACGCTTCCATTTTTACGTGGGAATCGTATTTGTTGTCTAAAATAGTACTCTTGACCAAATATTGAAAAAACGTATGAATAATTTTAAAATTACACTCTTTTACTTTGTAGGTTATATCGGTAACAGCCTTATAACTTCCCTTAAGGGCTATTTAACAATTATGTAAGAACTGTAATATGAACCAAATACATTTACAGTTTGATTGATGCCTCTTAACTATACAAAAGGTAACTTTAGATAAAGAAAAATCTTAAATGTCGTCTTCCAATAAACGTATATAATTAAGCAATAACCAACTCTACAATTAAACCATATTAAACCGAATTGTTAATCGCAAGACGAGATAAAGGTGGCATTATTAATATTCCTGTATAAATTCTTGTGCAAGTAAAATCTTATAAAAATGAACAATTCTCAATATTCAATAAATAACATTTTGGTTTAACAAAAAATAAAACGAGTGACTAAATTTATACAAACTGTATACAATTATTATTATTATGGTATTATATAATACCATACAAAAAACTTATATAGGGTAAAACTTTGTCTCCTCGTCAGGCTATAGAAACGTACTTTTGATTGAGGTACTGTAGAGTCATATCTGCAACCTCTCCCGCAACTTCCTCCACACGAACATCGAACAAGCTGGTCTTGACGGGTAACTGGTCATGAGGATTGACCGTTGCATTGAAGTCCTCGAAGAAGCGACGGTACGCTCCCAGGTAATCGCCGTCACCGTAGTCTGCTGCCATTGTCGTTTTTGTCAGAATCCCCCCTAGGACGTGAGAGCGACGGCGATGACGAGGATGACACTCGTACACTCGTCAGGAGAAGAGTGGCCAAGGAGAAGAGGCCCACCAGAGTCACGTCTGACGTTACTTCAAACATGCACCGATTTATGCACTATTTGAACTAGTATAGTTCACAAGTGAAGATCGACCACAGGCACAACAATAAACACTGATCGTCTATATTCTATATTAATTGTTACTAATTTCGAAGCGCGCGCTAATCGAAATTCGAACCTAGACGTCGCATCTATTTCTATCTCTTTTTCTCCCTCTATACTTCTTGCTCGCTCCCACTCTACACTATTGCATTTGCTTTTTCTCGTATTCTCTTTATATGTATATATATACACACATATGTATATGATGTGCTTTCGGCGCGAATCTGAAAAAGGCACAATGAGGAATGCAACAACAAACACACCGAGACTCGAGTGGTTGTATGTATGTATTGTTGCGGACGGAGCCAGACGAATACTGAGCGCGAGTCGCACTATTGCATATGCATATTCTTTCTCGTTACAACACTTTTTACAACAATCGTTGTCGATGTTCGCGATTCGAAATCCAAGACTCGAAATTCTCGAAAATATCGTGCGTTTAAAAATGTTACACTTGTACAATTATATCATGTGCATCGTCCACTATACTGAAACTGCATATATACCGCACGATCGTTTCTCTTTCATGATATGACTGTACCTGATCTATACTATACTGTACATATATATATATACGTGACTGTAATAAAAGGGATCAACGCGCGAGACTCGTGGAGCACGAAGTACGCGGTGCAACCAAGATAGACGAACGAATTTGCAATTATCGTATATATACATTCGCACTTTTTACACATTCGGCAGCAAACGGGGGGATATATCAGTAAGTAGTGTGGGGACGATAGATATATGAAATGTATACACACCGATTCTACGTAATTTATATAATCATCATATATACATAATAGACGATTGGGGTCTTTCTTCCTCACATCTCTTCCCGCGCAATTTTATGCATTCCTATATATATGATGTGCATGTATATATATATAGATAAAACAGGGCACGTGTTTTATATAAAAATTTATATATATATAAATTTATATTTACCTCAAATTATATATATATGAATAAGTAAATGATTGCTTTAAAACGCAATAAGTTATTTTATGACACTTTTTCGTTAATAAATTTGTAATAATAAGCGAGATGTATCATTTTATTGAAAATCTAAGGTATATATCTGGACTTTATTGGTCAATTAAATATATACATAAATGAAATATATAGAATAAACAGATTTTATTGACGAATTATAAGAAAAAAGAATGAATTAAAATTTTTTCTAGATCAAACGAAAATATTGAAAATGGATTCATATTTCTTCTACGACAACGAATACTTCTGAATTCTTGTTAATCCAAGTTTTGATGTTTTAATCATTTTTTTTACTGTACAGTAAAAAAAAAGGATTGACAGGTGAAAACTTGGATTAAAAAGGATTAAAAAGGAATAAAGATGGATTCATTTCTTCTACAACGAATACTTCTGAATTCTTGTTTTAATTCAAGTTTTGACGTTTTAATCATTTTTTTTACTGTGTGTATGTGAAACGACACGATTGGGTTATATTAACCAATCACGTGGACGTATCTTTAGCCTATTTTAATTCCATTTAATTCCTTTATTGAAACTTGAATCGCCCTTTTCGTTTACCTTGAAAGATCAAAGTACGAATTGAAATAAGCGAGCTAATAAGTGCGAATTAAAATATGTATTCGAAATACTATAAAAAGGAATCATACTTTAATCCTTTTTAATAATCAGATACACTGGTGATGGAACTAATTATAAAATATTAAAAATGAAAGATTGTCTGATGCATATAAATTTTTTAAAAAGAATTTGTAGAAAAAACGAATCCGTTTTTATCCGTAATGCATTTCTATAAATAGAAATTAATCCACGCGAATACATGGAATGTCTGATTCTGCAGTAACCGAAAATGCATTGAAAGGTCAAAAAAGGAATTAAAATGGATTCAAGTGGATTAAAATGGATAGAAAATGAATCAATTTATTAAATCCACTTACCCAGTAATCGGAAATGCATTAAAAGTTCAAAAAACGAATTTAAATGGATTCAAGTGGATTGAAATTGATTCATTTTCTATCCATTTTGATGCACTTGAATCCATTTTAATTCGTTTTTGACCTTTAAATGCATTTTCGGATACTGGGTTGAATCCATTTTAATTCGTTTTGTGACCTTTCACATATACATGCATTCCCACGATTACGAATCATGCATTCCTATTCGTTATTAATACGAATTGGCAACCGGTAAATTTGTTATTCTTAATTATAGTTTTGTATATAATATATTTTTGTAATTTTTTGTAATATAGTATATTATTGTATATATAAGTTATTTCTTTATTATGAATGCTATGAGCAACTTATTCTTTCAACTCGCATGAATAAAAATAAGATTTATTGTAAAATATTTCTGAAGTTAAGAAATTATTATGTGTTACAATTTTCAATTTTCAATTAATGGGATACAAATATAATACGAAATTATTATTTTTTGGATTAAAATGCATTCAATTACTGTTCCAAGTATGAATTAATTATATAAATGCGATAATTCTATCCGTTCTCGTTTGCAACCAAATATAATTAACGTCATATATTTCTCAAATTGGATAGATATGCATTAATTTGCTTCAGAATTTAATCCATTTTAATACGGTTTAACTAATTCAAAGTATGAATAGGAATGGATTAAAATTTTTAATCCAATAATGATCACATTTTATATACGAGTTCAAGAAAATTTGAGCGCAATCATTGAACAGAATTCGTAGGAATAAATTTCGTACAAATAAGTATATATATAGTCGTATAAAACGTTTATTTTAGCCCTAAAATATACTCTTTATTCAAAATTTGCATGGACAATCATTGATTTACAAATTACAGAGCGTGTTCGTATATATCGACGTTATTTTGACACACTTCGGCCCTTATATATATAGGGGAAAAAAGAATATAATTCTATATTAATACTGATATTTTAATGCACTTTCAATGCAAATTTCATGAAATTTCAACAACACAAAAAGTTTTCGAATTTTATTACATAATCATAATGAACTTTTAATGACGTTTCATTTTTCATTCGTATAGAAAAAATGCTACCTTCATGACATTTTAACAGGTAAATATTGTAACAAAATGAATATATGTGCTTTTGATGCAATTTCAATGCCATATTCTAATGAAAGTTTAATCACACATTCTTATCTGTTTTTTGTTTTTTTTTTTTTTTTTTTTTTTTTTTTTTGTTGTTAATAAATCCAAAATGTAATTGATTCATTTCCACCTTCTGTTCTTTGCTATCCGTAAAAAATATCTGAAAACAAAGAGAGTATCATATAATTAAATAAGTATAATATATTACATAATGTTTAAAAAATTTAAAAGATAATATAGTTATTTTATTAGAATCAAAATTAATGAAATCAATTTGTCATTTACAGAATGCATTACAATTTCATTACAAATAGGTATCAATTTGAAATCAGTAGGTTTGCATTTCATTTCGATCACTTTTCAATTCACTTTTAATGTTATTTTTTTGAAATTCTAATCCAAAACCTACAATAAATCATATACGATTACATTAAACTTTTCATTAAAATTTCATCAAACTCTACGTATATATTGTGATTTTGGTAAAATGTACTCTCTAAATTTATTGGAGTAAAATTTCACTCCACAAAGAGTGATATATACTGAAATAAATACAATGTAATATTCACTGTTACTTGCCTGTAGTCGCGAATGACCTTGTAGTTGATGCGACCATAAATAAATAAATTAAAAAAAAAAAAAAAAAAAAAAAAAAAAAAAAAAAAAAAAAAAAAAAAAAAAAAAAAAAAAAAAAAAAAAAAAAAAAAAAAAAAAAAAGAGTGATAATTGAGCTACACTCTTGTGAAGGAGTGAAACTTCACTCTTTAAGTGTGACATTTCAGTCTGTGTGGAGCGTAAATTCTTCGACTCACTCCAATGTACAGTGGAACTTCACTCCAAAAAGTGTGAAATGTCACTCTTAAAGAATGACTCTTAAAGAGTGACATTTCACTCCATGACATTTAGAGAGTAGGTTTTATTATTTATCATTTATTTATTTTTTTTAACTACTCATATCGATATATCGAATGTTATGCTTTTAATATATTGTCATTTACGAATCACTTTGAATACAATACAATTGAATACAATACATATATAATCATCAACTATCGAAAGATAACGTGCTATAAATATTGCAACAATGGGTGCGAGAGCTGCAGATCGACTTTAGATGGCGCCATACTTACATTTTGTCGAGGATGTAGGAATAAACTGCAGAAACCCACATCAAGTATAGAGTCGTTTCACCACCAACAACCCTTCCAAATGTAAACAAACAGCGTTTTAATGGATTTTAAATCATTTTAATTCGTTTGAATTCGTATTTTTAACTTTCGATGCGTTTCCGTTTACAGAGGAATATATATATATGACTTTTCAAACTGAAAACGAAATGGGTAAATAGGAGTCGAATGAAAAGTGAAAATTGTGCATTCGGAATCGTTTGTCGGAAAAGTCATGAAATGGTACGTATATATATACATAATAAGTATATACCGCTAGATGTCTCTGTCCACCCTTAAATGTTCACGCAAGTGACAAGAGACATCGCGTCGCTAATATAAATAAAATCGTGTAAATTCTATTGGTAGATTTTAACGATCTTTATACGAGTCAAGGCTCAAGTAGATGATTTAACACCTGATGGTTATAATTTACTATTATTTATATTAATGTTGCGACGTTTCGATGACATTCGTCATCATTATCAAGCGGTTACATAGTTTTATGAGTTACTCATAACTCGATCTAATTCGTCGCAACATTAAATAAAAAATATAGTAAATGATAACCAGTAGGTGTTATATCATCTACTTGAGCCTTGACTCGTAAAGATCGTTAAAATTTTGCTATAGAATTTTTAATAAAAAACAAACGAGTGATAGCTTCAACTTAACTTATTATAAAAACGTGTAAGGTATAGGTTCCTACTACTAATAAGTTACCTTGCTGACGAGTCTTTCCATTTTAAGACATTACTTCGAAGGACCGAAAACTAAATTTTCTATAATTAAAATATTACCTTATACAAATATAAAAAAAATTCCAAATGTAGATATTTATCAGTAGTTGGAAAAATTTTCAAATAATATATATACACAACGAATTTCGTCTTCGCCCACGTTAAATTATGAAGTTTAATTACCGTGTGGCCTTAAACGCCCGCCTGCAGCAAAATCGCAAACGTATAATTTGAAATTCGCAGGAATATCGGATGCCGCGCAAGCGCGACCGTCATTGGTCCGCATTGGACGTTCGTCGCGTTCCGAAAGTTACATCGCACCAATCGCGATCGAGCAGGTGCTACCCCCAACGCCAACGATCACCACCACCGCCACCTGCATCGTAAATATGTATCGCGAAATGCAACGAGGCCATGAAAAAAAAAAAAACGAGGGATCAGGATTATCGGAAACAATGAGAAAAATTATCGCGATTGACAATGATACTCGCCTCTACATTAAAGTTTATCTTAAGAAAATGTAGCCGGCAATAATTTAATCATAACCTCGAACGACGCGACTCGTGGCACGGAGATCTTGTATGTATATGTATATCGCGCCGCGGAAGAGCGGGAAGGTATGATACGCACACGTATATAAAAAATCTAGTGGTCGCTCTGCGCGAAGCGTTCGTATAATTGTGTCAGACACTTGCACAGTCGGACTTTGTGTATACTGTTGAAACGTAAACGTTTTTCCGAAGCTTCGAATGTTGTTTTCGAAATACACATGACTCATAGGGGCCGATCGGGGCCAATCGCTCGTCGAAGCGGAGCGAGTGGAAGTCACCGACTCACCACCAGTGCCAGTAGTGCGTTACGTCGGCTCGCCGAGTCTTTCGGTAAAATCGCGCCCGCGGAAATTCGCTAATTATACGGCCGCGTGTAAGCGCGGCCCTTTCCACCGCGGCTACTGGTCCACCAGTACTCCCCGGTACCGGTCTCGTATATAATCGCCAGTCTACCACCTGCAGCTGGCTTTCGCGAGTGCCATCCCTCTCGAGATCCTCCAGACTCGCAGCAGTGGAAATTCCGACGCGGCTATATACGGCTGAACGACATGGCATCAGGCTACGAAGACGAGGTCGGCATCGGCGATTTTGTCCTCCTCGACGAAATCACCCTGGACAAGGTCGTCGAGAACGTACGCGTAAGGTGAGTCGCCGCGCGGTTCCCAAAACAAACTTGACAACCTCGCATGTACGTCATACATATGCACCCGGTTCGCGTGTTCCGAAACCACAACTGAAAACGGAGCTTTTCCGCCTGTAACAGGTGGCATGTGCGCCGTGCGGCTGAGAGGTGTCAATTTTATAACTCATAATAAGGGCGGGAAGGATTATTTTTAAGTATATATACATTGTATAGCAGGCGTTGAGATTTTCCCGAAAAGTTTTCACGAACCACCTTGAAGAGGGCGTGGCTTTCGGTGTTTTTTTTTTTCTCTTGGACAGGTGGTTAGAAAATATCGGATAAGGAAATGCCAAAACGGAGTCGTGCCGCAATTTGTATATAGATACGTAATGTATAGGCGTAATCGAACGCCGCAGGCGTTTAGAAACCGGTCGAGATTTTTATCTCTATACCTTGTTCAAAAAACAAGAAAAAACAAACAAAATTAGCCAGACTAATTGCATGTAATACATACATGCTCCGGAACAGTGTGGGTCGGCGACCTTCCGCCTATTTCCGTCAGTCGAGAAGATTTTTAATTCATATATAGAGGACATATTTTTAATGGCACAGTGGCTAATTTTACTCGTTTCAATTTCGCACCTTGCAGATGCACTCGGACCTTGCTGGGAATGTGCAATATAATTTCTGTTCTTTTCATTTTTCTAGGCATTACCTAGGGCGTCGCGAAGCGTCGATGATGTCAGTTCGATTCGCGCGATAAATTAACGACATGAGTCATTTTTGCTTGCACGCCGACGCCAATCCCCTTTTCCCTTTTCATCACATTCCGCAGCTACCATCCGTTACTAAGTTGACCTTTTGCCCATCGGTAACGCAGTTGAATTTTATCCGGTACCTTTCAGGCACACGCTTACATCTGCAATGTGTCAAATACGATGCTTTAGCCTTGAGTTGGAGGGCAGGATGTTTTTTTTTTAAATAACGATGGAATGTCAAGAAGAGGCTTCGCTCGGGTGAACAATTCGAAAATGCGTTTTAATTGAACTCCGAACACCTCTTGAGTTAGGAATGTTTAAGAGTCCATTTGAAGATTGAATGTTATGGTTTTCAGTGAAAAGTATAAAGTACTTTATTGGAAAATGGATACGCTTATTGGAAATGTTTGTTTATTTTATTTCATCGCTTGAAAAATGATTTTTTTACACAAAGACTTTTTTTATATGAAAGAGTATTAATTATTAATTATATCAGGTATAATATTGTTTATGGTGTTTATAGTCGTTTATGGAAAGTTTTTCATTTTCAATTTAATTGGCATCTGACAATATAAATTTCACAACTTGGCAAAATTTAATTTCATATTAAAAACTTTTGAAATTAATGTCTGAATTTTTAAATATAATTAAAATACATATTTATAATCAATTCAACGACATTCTAATTCAATGAAAACAAAATTATAAGACTTTTATATTCATCTGCTCTGTATTTGTAAAGTGTTACGTTCCACTATATAATAAGAAATTGTTAAAGAACATACAAAGAGTTTTATGATAATACTTTATCTGTAACAATCAGAGATTTCTATTTCATGTAATTTTCGCAATATTTCATGTATCTGATAACAAAATGGTTGATTAGATTTAAGATAATTTATCATTATTTTTTCTATGTTCTTAAGAAATATTAAATTTTTAAAGCTGAAATTATCACTTATACGCGACAAAAAATTATAATCATTTTACTTACCATTATATTTATTTTCAATTTAATTTCAATTTAAGTAATGACCACAGAACGTACTTAATATAAAATTCAGAATTAAAATTTTAGATTTCATGTGTGGAAAACTAGACATACTAGAAATATTCATCATGATTTCATGAATTGATATTGTACAAATGGATGAATAATATACTGAATTAATGCCCTTGAAAGTAACTTAATTAAATATCAATTATACACTTTATTCGTCACAGATAGTTTGATAATTTGATTAGCTTGAAATGTAACGTAAACAAAATTCAATTTAAGATTTTATAGCTACTGTCTAACATGAAACAGAATTCATGGCATTAATGCAAATTTTTTTCGTTACTTTATCACATTATTATAATAATTATGTCCTTCAGTTTTCAGCGTTTGTAAACTTATGGTTATGGTTAATTTCGATACGTAGTTGTTTGCTGAATAATATGATCCTATTGCAAATGTTTGATAATAATCGATGTCCTTATTTGATAAATTTTTATATGTATATAGTGATTAGACTTTTTTTTTTTTAATAACAGATTAAATGTATCCTACATGATTCCTATAACCAAATACATAACAAAGCAAAACTTTTAACATGAATGATTTATTATAATTTTCCTATTTTTCTACATACTTTTGCTTTTTATTATTTTTAAACATATATTGATTTTTCCTTATACACAACAAAATTATTGTACTACTTAGTAAAAAAAAATTAATCAACACATGTATGAATCATAGTTTGTAGCTGTCGACGTGGTGTAATAATGAATTGGTGTCATCCGGAAGTAGCAAACTTGTGTACGGAATTATGCTAACATCTTGTAACAATAAATAAAATTAGACGAGTATCATGTTGTCTCTTGAATTGTAACAAAATCGACAAAAACTTCTTTTTTTTTATCATTTCTTTTATCATTTCTTTTTATCAAGATAAAATTTCTGAAATATACAAATTTTTTTGAAACACCATCTTTTAATTAATAATTTTCACCAGCAGGTATAATTCGCGGCCGCGATTCAAAACAATGAGACGAATGTAAAGTTTTGTGGGAAATTTCGTAATAAGGTCGGTGATAATGATGTCACCTGTTCCGAGGTCAAAAGCTGAGGTAATAAATCCTTGCGGGGTATATATAATAGTTTGCAGACGCGGTAAGAATCAAGTCGTACTTTTACCATTTTCTTTTTATAATTTCATTAAAAACACCTTTACTCTTTTGGTACCCGTGACGACAATAATAATCGTTGCTTTGAAGAAAAGTACAAATTGGAAAAAAAGAAACGAGAATACAATGGAAACAACGTTAAAAAAATCGTTAAAAATCGTTAAAAAAACAACGACAATAAAATAAAATTGCATATAAAAAAATTTGTATATATTTGTACAGGTGTATAATTTTTCTCACCATTCACATCCCAGTAAATTAAAAAGAATTGAAGTGTCAAGAATATGAATTCAACAGCGACAATCTGAATTATTTTTAACCATTTTGAGGTTAGAAGAATTAAAAAGAATTCAGATTTTTATTTTATTTGCGAAATTACATTTATAATATATTTCATACAATAATCGTAGAACTTGACTTGGTGGAATATATATATATAAAAAAAAAAGAACTTGAACGCTATCTTTGCTTGAGAAAATGGTTGATATTATTTCGTCCTCGTTGGCAACGATAAGAAACCCTATCTTTCGATAGTACGACTGCGTCTGAATTACTAAAAAAGAAAACGAATTCAAAAAGGAAAAGAAAACGCGGTTAATTAAAAAATACAAATAATATATAAATATTAATAATTATTCAATTTGTAATTAATAAACTTGACCGTTTTTGGTAATATTTCGAAAAGACAAGTTTCGTAGTAATAATTCTTTTGATAAAGAAGGGTCTTCCCATTAAAAAAAACGAAGGTGACCTTGAAATAACCTCGAAGATCATTGGCAATGTCGGCAACATTGTCCCCATATTAAATTCGCAGCGCCAAAAGTTACCACGGAAATGACCTTGACCTTGGTAGCAAATATTTCATATAAAAACTTACACGTGTGTTTTGATATTTTTTGGACACCCTGTATATACATTATCTGGGATGAATATTTCGCTAGTTATGACCTCATAAAGCGAAAAAAAAAAAAAGTTGTAGAGCTTGAAAAGACGAAGAATTTACACCCTCACACGTTTCGTTTCGATAAAAATTGAGTGAAAAAATCTTTAAAATGCGCCCTCACTCGTTAATACAGGTTTAAAATGAGCCGAGTTATTGCAAAAACAGTAATTTTTTTTCTTCCAAACTTCCATTCCAAACTTCCATTGCAAACTTCCATCGAATTTTGGTAAAGGACTTTTTGATTTCAAATTTTACGAAGAATCTTCTCCTGAACTTTTATCCGCCAGTTCTGGGACACCCCCTATACGTAATTTTATAATTGACGGATTCATATATCTGCCAAAATAAGCAAGTTTAAAAAAATTGTCAAGACAAAAACAAAAATAGGGGTGATCATGAAAAATCATGAAAAATAGGGGTCACACGAAGGTCAAAGTTGCTGTTCTTTTTTTTTCAATGGAAATCTCTATTCGCAATACCGGATTCAGAAATGACAGTTTGGAAATTTGCTGGAGAGAACTTCGGAAGGTCAAATGTTGCAGAGAATCTTCCATACGCTGTTTTACTTTTCTTCTTCGTATTTCAGAAAATTTCTGGATGAACAAATGTCTGAAGGCCAACGACCTTATTGATCACAAGACAGTGAGAAATGTGAACGAATAATGTACCTTAAAAATGAAATCACTCTTTAGTCTACGGTAAATAGTGCTAAAAAGAAAAAAAAAAGAAAAAGACAAAAATAGAGGTTTCCATTTGAAAAAAACAACGTTGACATTCAGATGACCATGAAAATCGACCCGAAGGTCAGAATCGTTATGACAAATAGATTACCCCTATATTTGTTGACGACAGTATTTGTCTTGATAATGTAGAAAAATTAAATCAGCGCTAACTATATATATATATATATTCAAAATATATATACTTTTTTCAATTACATGAACAAATTGAATTTTGTTATTGTTTTGAATATTTGTATATCATATTGAACGAGTCGATTAAAAAATGATCTACAAATTTTCATATGAGCGACGTTTGTTTGTTTGTTTCTTTACAATGAAATTCAGTCTCGAAACACAAACAATAGTAGGATTAAAAAACATCTGGAGATGCGATCTCTATATATACTCTATATACTATACTGCGATGAACTCTTTGGCCATTACATATTTTCACCATGTAGAAAAACGATTACATATATATATAAATATATTATCATAAGTAGATCGCCAAAGAAGCAATCGAAAGTTGGCATATAAGCATCGAATTCTAAGCGACTTTCTACGTTTAATTTTAGTGCACGTATGTATATATAATACATATACGTGTGTTACAAGAAAATTTCCAGCAACGCCTCTCTTGCGTAAACATGTTTAAAACATATTTCCGGTTTACGGAACGAATCTGTGCAACAGTACAGCGAATTGTCGGGATGAATTATTGTTAATGAGGAATAATTGCAGGAATAATTGTAGTAAGATTCGTATTGTTGCTGTTTAACGATTACTTTTTTACAAAAATGTGAGAGATTGTAATGTTTAGTTTCTATACTCGTACGTAAAACGAGTAGAAAATCGAAAAAAAAAGATATTTTAAAAAATAATTTTTATAATTTTCGTTGTATTTCAACTTTTCTCATACTTATTACTTTTACTAAGATTTGAAACATTTTATTCTAAAATGGTGTTATTCTAAAAGTGTGATTTCAATTTTATTCTCCCGTTCGAAAAAAAGCATAAAAACACTCCAAAATTGACTTGGACTTGAAAATGTATCAAAATGTTTAATTTGAATTTTTTAGGTTAGGGAATTGACGTTATCGACCGAGCCGTTTAAGCTTTCCCCTTTAAGGTGGTTCTAAAGTAGAGCAATTACCGACCTAACCTCAAAACAGGAAAAGTATAAATAACAAAGGATTGAAACATTTTTTCAAAATTCGGGCTTTGGAAGGGTGATTCTACATAATATATACAATCTTCAAAAAAATATCGCTGAAATTGGCTCAAAATTAAACCAGAATTATCCGGAAAAAATTATTTTTGGCACTGGTAAGAGAAAATAATTTTTTTCGGATATTTCTCGTTTAACTTTGAACTAATTTCATCGATATTTTTTTGAGTATTGTATATCATGTGTAGAATCACCCTTCCATAGCCCGAATTTTGAAAAAACGTTTCAATCCCGTTTTATTCATACTTTTATGGTTGAAAAACTCGGTCGATAACTGTTCTACTTTAGAAACACCTTAAGGGGGGTTCCAAAGTAGAACTTTTACCGACCTAACCTAAAAAGTATAAATGCAGAATGAACAAGAACATTTTTTCAAAACTCGGGCGCTTTAGAAGGGTGTTTTTCTACAC
>JAPYZR010003984.1:0-13150 GCA_030522945.1 Trichopria nigra
TTCAAAACGATATTTATACGGTATTTTCAACAAAGTCATGGCAAGGTCGAATGAAGGTAAAATTTGCGAAAATTGTTAAATTATGGATGTTAGCTCGGCGCAGAGGTGGGAAACAGCATAATGGTTTGGAAGAAAGATGTCAGGAATGGAGAGAGCCACATTCTGGTACCAGCCACCTTGATATTGGACTAGATTTTTAAGGTTTTTCAACAATTTTCACAAATTTCACCTTAATTAGTCCTTGCCATGACCTTGTTGAAAATATCGTATAAATATCGTTTTGAACGTAAAATTTCCCGCTCTTTTCAAATCCGGGATAAAAAATATGGGTTCCCATTTAAAAAAATCAATGTCACCTTCAAATAACCTTGAAAATTGACCTCAAGGTCAGAACCAATAATGTACATTGATGTCCCCCTTTGCCCTGAACAACTTTTGTTTAAAACATTTTTCTCTAAAACGTTTAGTTTTCAAAGTATTTCGGGTGAGCGTTTAAAATGGGACACCCTGTATATATATATATATATATACTTCATGAAATCAAGTAAAAATTGGCACTTTGCAACAATCGACAAATAATGTCACACGATGTTATTTTTCATATATTGTATTATTTATTTACGACATCTTTAATTATAGTATCGTAAAATATCGTAAAATGATAAAAAATAATTAAACGAACCGACTGTATGTCTTAATTGATTTGCTCATTATATTTTTTCCACCGCTATATTTAGCGTGATCCCCTCACATCGATTATTATTGCAGCACGAAGTTGCCGCATCCTGTTCCTGAGCTTTTCTTTCCGCTCCTCGTGGAAAATCATTTTTATCAACGAAACATAAATCGACCGACAAGACAAATCTGTTTTCCTCAAGCACCGTGGCATACTTCCTCTCTGGAGTCCCTGAAGTGCGAAACAATTTCTCGAAAAGTCTCTTTAGCGGCAATTCGGTTCTGGAAGGCAAGAGACGAATCGCAATCGCTCCGGATACTGCGGAGGCAGAAAAATAACAAAATTAGAAAGAATTGTTGTAAAACACTTAAAAACAAGCTGGACTTGGAGGAAGAAGGGGTCCAGCCGCGAAAACTTCGTTGTAAACATGTCCGAATCTATGGTAGTGTGTCTCCAATTTAAATGGTGCATGTACATACATACATACATTAACTCAATGACGAATAAACAGAATAACTAATTCGGTAACCTTTTTTTTGTATATGCACATATGTAACCCAATTAACTAATTAGATTTTGGTAAATATCTGCACTTTTTGGCAAGTTATCTCGTGAACTAAATGTCGTATTGAACATGATTTACTAATAAACGTGCGCAGTTTCATTCGCCCAACGAAAAACCCTTACATATTCAGTCTTTTTGCACAAACGCAAAATGCGATCAACGTGAATTATTTTTTAAGCCTGCGCCGTCTTATGGACTTGAAACATTACTTATATTCCGGCAAATATCTTGGCTTCAACAAATTCGGTCGCGTTAATACCAAGCATTTCTTTTCTTTCTTATCTGTCACAAACCACAATGTATGGTAGGCTGTTCTTCTTACTAAAAAAATCTGGAATCCGGAAGATTTTCAGAGTACTCGTCTTAATCCGGACATTTTTCCCGGCTTTCCGCACTCCTGTCGACGATTTCTGTCGTCATTTAACGTTGAAGTGGCATTGGTCTAATACTATCGCTTGAAATACAATAGCGAGAGAGCAAATATTGTTTAATTATAAGCATTGATTATATGGAATTGCTTGAGTCCGATTCCATTCTTTTCGTAAACAGGCACGAAATAACCGCAATCGTTATTTGAATTCATTAGTGTCGTAATACCATTATCGTATAAAAAGCTGCATCATTCGGGGACGAGATTTAAATTCAGTCGGCATGAAGGAGGTCATTTCGTCGACTCCCAACTTCGTTACGTTTTAGCGCTTGGAAATATTCGCGACCACGGCTTTCCTTCAAACATGGAAGAAATACTCGGAACCTTTCGGAATTACGATAACGGCAGCCCCAATTTTTCTCGAGTGCCGGAAGAATCGGGAGATATCGAAGATCTAAAGCGACGAATCTTCCGCCTTTCTGATCTCGATCACAATCAGTTCTCCGATAAGCGCGACGTGCAGCTCGCCATTGCTCGACACTCCTTTTTATTTAAAGATATTGCGCTAGGCTCGGTAAAATCTCGAGAGAAATACGCCGGAAGTTCACCTTCAGGCTTTTCCCGTCTGGTGTAATCCAGCAATTTCTCTTTTCCGAGGTCAAACCAGTTCAGGAAAGTCTTATAAAAGGGCCGGGCTGCAGAAGCGGGGCGCAGGGATGATAATTTCGAAGTACTAATTAAAATAGCGTACAATGTTCGGTCAATTGCAGAGCAGCAAGGCTACGCGATTCGAAATTTCCGAATTAGTCCAAGCCTGAGCCAATTACACCTGCGACTCATCTTTTTCTGCATACCACATATTCGAATCTCGAGCCCGGTAATTAATGTGAACTCTAAGGGTAATTATCTGGGATTTACTTGGGAATGTAGCGGGAGTTACGCTCGTAGGAATCTTTTATCGATAAAGGAAATCGAGTAATTATTAGGACAACTTTATAAGTGTACTAAACTAGTAAAGACTTGTTTATGCCAATGTATGGAATTACGAAACTAAGTGACAAACTCAACTCATAAAAATGTGACTAGTCTTTGATCAGTGACCATTTAAAATTGACACCTCACTACAAGAATTAATTAAAGCTAATGTAATAAGAAAAATCTACATAATTGATCCTTTCAGAAAAAAGTCAGGATTTGCCTTTGTTAAATCTGTTGAATGATTACGATTGAAGTACTACACTTGTGACTGGAGCTATGTCTATATAATCAGCTTCATTATTTTTAATCCTTTTAATTCTGGAGGGCATGATTTCCTTTTTTTTTCTTCGGGTAATAATCTAGTTCAAAAGAATTTATCTGAAAAATTAGGAATTAAATTTATAATCACATTATCGAATTGAATTAGCCTCGCTCGCTTGGTAAACGGAACTTTGTTATATATATAAAAAAAAAGAAAATTTAGTCGTTAATAAAAATCGGGGAATATCAATAAAAATTGAAAATACTATATATATATATATATATTTCTTTGCATTATGTTAGATTTTTCGCTTGTTTGTGAATAAGAAATTGACGAATCGTTATTGGTTTTTATCGGCGTATCATATTCATCGGTGTCATTATCATCGTCGATATTATCATTATTATTATTGGTAGTAATAACATTCAGTCTTCTTTCTATTTAGCTCATATGCAATTGTAAATATTAATAAATGCTATGAATCATGAAAAAAAAACTTGTAAAATGGGCAAATATTCTCTACGGTTTATTATTATTTCACTTGTTTTATAAAACTCTATTGTTTACTTACTTAATTGTTTACTCACAGTTCAATTTAGACACAATTTACGGCATAAATAGCATTGAAGCAAATCCAATTTTAAAAGGGTTCGATGTAATTTCATAAGCGATCCAAAACTAACAGTTTCATCCGCAGGGGCTTTATGGTGGAATCGTCGTTTGCTTAGGCTTTGTACGTTTCAGTAATGTCGCTGGTTTTGTTGCAAAGACAATTTAGAATGCATTTTCTAAATCATAATATTACACTTAATTAGTGAAATTATGCAAATATTAAGGATGCTGGTCTGACTATTTTGTCGTTTCCAATTGTATGTCGTTTTTTTCGTAAAACGCGAACCCAAAAAAGATTAAATAAAAATGTAATTATTCTAAATGTCTGGGCTATGAATTCTGAAAGTATTTATATCCAAACTAAAATAAACTCTCTTCTGTTGTGAATTAAAATCAGGTTGAAATCAGAAAGTCTTAAATTTTATATTTTTATTTGAAAATACTTGCAAATTCCAATTAGGAAATTGTCGTAGAAAATCGTTCAAAGTTTTAACAATACGAACTAAATTGTTTACAGTAATTTTCAAAGATAATATCTTCAAGTAAATAAACTTATAAGTTATGCGGACTGTTTATTTTCAATCGGATACTAAAGTGTCTTACTTTTGCTCACTGCAAAAAATGCGCTTTTATTATGATAATCGCATTGCTTATTAATGAATGTACGTAGAAATCAATTTCGAATATCAGATTATAGGAAAATACGTAGTATTTGAAATGATAACATTATCTGGACTTTTTATGAATACTCCAAGTTATATATGAATGATTGTTTAGCTTCAGAATGCTGTTATATGTAAATAGAAAATAACGAATCTAGTTTATAAAAAAATCCGCAGATTGGTGACATTTCGAAATGTATTCCTGAAATTAATTACTCAGGAATGACATTTATTGTGCCGTTCTCCGGAATCTGGCAATGAATGATTGTTCATTTTAATGGTCAATTCCGTCGCAGTTTTATAGCGAGAACAGAAACTGCAAATGTTGCGATTTTTGTAGAATGATGAAGTTTTTAAATGGAACTGAATAAAAATGTCATACCTCTTCGCGATAAAGGAGTCATGCGCTATCATCAAAAAAATCAATTATTTCAATATCGTCAAGCAGGTGTAATATAATTTTATTTTATAAATTCTATTAAAATTAAAAGTAACAACTATACAAGTATTTATTTAATAAAATAAATATAAATAAATAATAAAAATACTAATTCTTAATATATCAATAAAGCAATAACATTTAGTAACAGCCTACCAATTAACAATTCAACACTGCCTTTCATTCAGCCATAAAGTGGAGTTTCAGATATGGAATAATACCAGGTCGAATTTTATACTTGTACAGATGTTATACCTCGTTCTGACAGAACTCATATATCGGGAGTACCATTTAATTTAAAACAATTATCCATTTCAAACAAGCTGTTTATTATATATAATTAAAACAGAACCAATTAATTTTTAATCAATATTCAATTGAAATTGTATAAAAAAATAATTTTCGTCTCTTGTCATTCCAATGAAATGAGACTATTTTACATTCATTATGACGTACACTGAATCAATAATGTACTATTTTAATTAAATGGCTTGAAAACTGCATTGAATGATATTGAAGGAGTTCATGTTTTATTCATTCATTTAATAATTGCGTACAGTTAATTTTAACTTGGAACTGGAAGGAATTGTAAATTTATTATTATTTTTAGGTTTCTTTCTGATGTTAATTGCTATCAAAAGAAGGACTGTAAAATACATTTATACTGATCTCACCGAATTTCTTCCTAAATTCATATATAATATCATATTATTTATTTTATGTAGGGACATTTGAAAAAAAAAATATATATATATATGTATATTTGATTTATTACTGTAAAAAAACATGATTGTTTAAATTCTTAATGAAAAGATAAGAAATACAATATATGATACAGTCCTGAAATCTTTTAGTTTCAGCCATATTTTCTAGGTTCGAACATTACGAATGCTAAAACTTGTCGAACACGCAAGAGGAGCAAATCCTTTCGAGCGATCTTATAATATCCATGGCCAATCTTGGTATTATGTAAATATATATATCATCAGCTCTACACTAGGGTATTGATCGGAAGCTTCGAGAACTTGAATATCGCTTCTTGGTGAAAGTCACTGAACTTCTAAGTAATGAAACTAAGATTATTGGAGCGATGTCTATTTTGTTGTTTATGTTATTAGATTAGGTTAGATACGCGCCTCAATTATTTCTGTATTTAAATATAATAATTTATATTAAATAGTACATGATTTTGACACCCGAATTGCAACGCCTTTCTGTCCACTACAAAACTTAGATTTTAATTGTAAAGATTCCAAAAATCGTGACAATTCAACAATTGAGAATGAACTTTTTATTTGTATACACTTATATATATACGAAAATTGAAAATCCTTAAAAAATTATATAACTTATTATATTTAAAAATTGTAAAGAAAAAAAAAATTACAAAATTTTTCATTTTTGCATTAAAAATCAGAATAGCACTCTGCAAATGACATAACCACGTAATTTAATGAGTTCAGAAACAAAGAGACCTGAATAAAGGATTAAAAAAATAAGAGCCACTTATACACGTGGGACGTTATAGTTACATGCTTTCAGCGGTAATTACAGCACCACAAAGTCGCGGCATTGATGCCATTAAGCAATCAAGTTCTTCTTTCCGAAAGGCTCGCTTAAATTTCCTCACATTATTTTTTATCTCACGAAATTTTCCAAAGTCCTCTTACTAATTTTTTTCTTGCAATTTAAATTTAACCAAACACAGAAATTAAGGGATGCCATATAAAACAGCTTTAAAAAAAGACAGAAATAACGCAGTTTAATTACTTAATTGAAATTTTTCATAATTATTATAAATAACGAAATTTGTCAATCTGGACCAATGGAAAATTCAAAACTTAATTCAAAATCATTAAATGTTTTATAAAATTTTCAAAGAAATAATAGTATATATAGAAGAAAGACAAGAAGAATAAACAAAATTCATATATTATATGTAGCATTTTAAGAAAAATAACAAAAAAATAAATAACAAAAAATATAAATAACAAAAATTGTCGAAAAATGCCGGAAAAAAATTTACGAAGAAAATGAATACTGATGAAATTCCACTGACAACACAAAATATGAAAGATATACTAGTCGATGGTCCAACAAGATATATGACGTAAAAGAAAATCAAGACTGTCATAATTCTTATCTCAAGAATTTAATTCTAGGACCACGGAACCTATAAACTCAATAAATAAATAAACTTTATTATTTTTAATCAAAAAAAGTTATAAATGATTTATTGCAAATGAAAAGAAGAATTGTATTAGCGGGTATTTTCAATGAAATACATATATATTACGATTTCCTATGTGATGCATATAAAATATTCTGCCCGGAAATGCAGCTCCAAATCCGCGTAAATATATCGCTGCATATTTTGAACGTTTTTTCCTGTTACATATTATTTACTGAATGTCATTTCCTGTGCAGGCTTTGTACGTAATACATATGCATCATCACTTTCGCTATATTTTTTTTTTACGTATATTTTTTCACTTCACCTATCGTATTTTATGATCGTTTATTGCGGAAATTGCATGTAACGTATTTTGTATCGTTAACAGTATAGGTTTTATTATATATATTATTCCTATACATAATTAATGCATTTAAAAATTGATTTTTGTCACGATGATTCGTGAGAAGGAAATTTATTTCAATTTATACGTTTTCGGGAGTTGTTATCCTTGATTTATAGAGTCTCTCAATCATGCCATGATTTTGAAGTTTAAACAGATTTAGTATAAAACGATGAATATTAAAAAGCCTGCATAAAATAAATCATTTTGAACTCATAATCCTTAAAACGAGCCACGTCTGACTAATTAAGCATTTCCCTTGTGCACGCAAATTAATTTTCTCGCTTTCATTGGCGTAAAGAATCAACGTAAATGTAATTTTGTCCTAATAAATCTGGAATGCTTTTGAAAGTAGTTGGATTGTTACGTAAACTGTCCAAAGCAGTTTCACAGGTCACAAGACAAATTGTAGGATTACATCAGTCTGTCAGCAGTCTCGTGTGCAGTAAACTTCCTGGGCGGAAATAAGAAAGTCCGGAAACCGCTGGAAAGGCTCGGAATAGCCATCTCCCGCAACATCAAGAGATAATTCTCAGAACTTGTAAATGTAATTTGCAGCCTCGCAGTGCACCTCGACGAAAAATTTAAATCTAACCGAGTTTCCGCCCAAGCACAATTTCGCCGTTATGTAAGATCGTCGCTCGTAGAGCTAGCTGATATACCCTTGTACGTGCTACTTTTTCAAAACAATGAATGCCTTTGAGTGGGGGGTTCAAATAAATTGTAATGAATATTCATTAAAGTGCAAGCGTTAATCGTAGTTATACAAATGTTGTACACGCTACGGCATTTAAATTGCGAAACATAGCGAGCTTGAATTATACGTAATCGTCTTGAAGACCTGTCAAATTTTTAAAATAAATTAATCTTCATGTTTTTCAATTTTTCTCATATTGAAAAAATTTAATTTTACCTAAAATTTAAGAAAAGATAAATGATAATATACATGTCAGAAAAGCCATTTTTGTGTTGCCTCCTCTATTTTCTTAGAATTACGAAGGAACACAACATAGAAAAGCCGTTTTTATCGTATATTTCATTCAAGGATACCAATTTTATTCAAATCAATAAAAATAAATAAATGCAATAAACAATAAATTCTTAATTTATTTTCCATTAGTACATTCAGCATTAGTATGCATCGAAATTCCCTGCATCTAAACTAGAGAACGAAATGAAGTTGCATTTGCAAGAGTTTACAGATGCAAGTTTGCAATTACATGCCAAGTTCCATTTGCAAGTCGTAATACTAAAAGAGATATTATATTATAACTTTGCATTTAATTTTAATATACCATATATTAATGTTACGTAATTTAAATGTTCTCGTATTTTTTTTGCGTAATAGAGGGGTTCTTCGAAGGAATTTGATCCACAATTACAGAATACATCTTTCTATAGTAATGGAAAAAACTCGTCTTTTATGTGATTTTTGTTACTTCCAACACATATAAGATAACGAAAGCAATTTTTTTTTTGTTTGTTTAATTTATTCGAAATTTGTTGAACCTCTCGATTCCTACATAAAATAACTATGACAACTAAATATGCATTTTATCAGTCCCTTTAATTTGGCGATTTAATGCATTGATCTGAATGATGGATCTGACTAATACGTTTTCCAGATATTAAAATTTTATGCAATTTTATAAATTATCGCAGATTCAGATAACATGATCGAAGCCCAGTTGATAAAGGTTCAAGTCAAATAACACTGCCTAAGTTCGAATTGCATTCACGAAAAGTGACATTTATTTTATTTGTACGTCTTTTTCTGTCATGTGCCGCAGTTTTACAGACTGACCCTTGCGAAGTAGGTACCTCAGCACTACTGCACAAGTGCCCCATAAGCTTTCATTGTAGCTTGTGCGGGGCTCCAGCTGCAGAGGTGAATTCTTATAAGTAGGAGAGCTGCAGATCGTCTTAAGGGGGTTCTAAAGTAGAACAGTTACCGACCTAACCTCACAGTAAGATAAATGTAAATTAAAAAGGATTCGAAGGTTTTTTTTAAATATGGGCTTTGGAAGGGTGATTCTACATAACATATTTAATCTCGCAAAAATACAAGTTAAATGCGTTCAAAATTAAATGAGAATTATCCGAGATAAATTATTTTTGTTGCAGATAAGGGAAACTAATTTAATTCGGATAATTCTCGTTTAATTTTGAACCAATTTCAGTGATATTTTTTTGAGGATTGTATATGTCATGTAGAATCACCCTTCCAAAGCCAACATTTTGAAAAAAAAACACGTTATAATCACTTTTTATTTCTACTTTTATTGTCGAAAACCTCGGTCGGTAATTGTTCTATTGCAGAACCCTCTTGAGATGACGCCATAGTCACATTTGTCTAGGATGTAAGAAACCACAGAAACCCACAAGTATACTCGAGGGTCGATTCACCGTTTGACAAAAGTCTTATACGTTGCGAAAGGCTGCTTGAAAACAATAGAAAAATTGTTCACCAAACAAGAATGGAACTCTCGACCTACGACTTTGTAGTCCAGCGCTTTGAGCCAATAAAGTCGATACATTTTCCAAAATACAAAATTGCACTAACACACTTAAAAAAAAAAAAAAAAAAAGTTAGTCAAGATCATATTGACAGGGAGACAGGGCACTCCAAAGCTATATGCTAACATCATATATAATAATAAATTTAATACGAGAAAGAATAATAGAAAAAGGGAGTGTCCAGAAGAGGAAGAACGATGATAAAAGACAAAGACACAATAGACGGAATTTGCAGGTCACGAACTGAAAAGTCTTATTCTAATCCGCGTTATTACGTGCTTCAGATAGATGAGAGTGGCGCACGTATAAGGGGATCCTGAATGGATCATCTTTGCGTTTTTCTCGTTTATCTTAACGCTAACGCAGTGACGAGCTCGTAGAGAGAATTCCACACTCGGGAAGAACGCGGATTTCATTCTAATTTTATGTCTGTTAACGTTCCCGTGCCAGCATTAAGCTATATTAAGATAAATGTAAATCACAATTGCATTTGCGAGTTTTTGACGTGAACATTTTTCCCTTTAAAATGGCTTAGAATGTCATACTTTTATTTATGAAGTTGCATAAAAATTCAGCATTACTAGCATTTCTTCGTCATTCAAATGAAGATCATGTTACGTAATCCAACATTAAATTATTATTATAACATTAAAGTATAATAACCTTACAATTAAATCGGGCTATATTAAGGTACGTCTGTATAAAGTAAGCGTCATAAAAATGACATAATTTCCAAATTGAAAGAAGGACTTAAGCGACTTTACTTGTTTCATGGCATTAACTGATCAAGTAAATTGATAAATTCAAAAACAGTCATGCAAATCATAACTCATTTTTTTGTTCGAACATAATTTCAATTAAAAAAATTAAAAGTTGTATAAAAATCATGACGTACGTAAAGGCAAGGATTCCTGAACGTTATTTTGCATGAAAATGACACTGAACAAGATATACAAGGCCTCGTAATTCTTATTGTTAATACCTAAAATTTCTAAAAGACCGTCGGAGTGAATAATACATCTTAAGCGTTCGTGGGTGAAGACTTTAATAGTGGAATTCACCGCGTTACAAATTGGCGCAGCGAAGCCCTTGCCAAAACCCAGTTTTGCCGAAATTGCGCGCCTGCTTACAAAATAATGCCGCAGCCTTACATAAAATCGGGCTCAACGGGATTCAACCAAGTTGTAATGCGCTTCAGCGATCCGAACGAATCTTTCTGAGGGGATAAAATTCAACGCGATTTGCGAAAGCTTTCCGCGAAATCAGAAGGTGCATTTTGCAGGATGAACCATACTCTTCCACCTTGTTCCCTTTTTGAAGATCGACGTGCGTAATTCGCTTTTTTCACATCTCGTGATAAAGACGTACTACCGGAATTTCAAAAGGTTCTATCCTCCTGACATTATTCTTTGGAGATTCAAATAAGTAATTTATGTTACATAAATTGATTGAATTGTTTAAAACATTACCATTGTGCGTGCCACAATAGAATTCGCCATGTCATGGTGAAGTGCCTGACCATAATCACCTGTTTCTACTGCATGGCTGTAACTACTTGTATCAGACTATAACACGCTGTTTTATTTTTGTTTGAAAAGTTATAAGAGACTTCTACCATTGAACTATCTATTCCACGTTTTAAATGATTTCCTTTATTTCAGATATTGACAATGTAAATCAGTACTAAACTAATACAATTAATTATCAACCTTATAGCACTTTTCCAGACATCATGAATTCCATAAAAATCCCTCAACTTTTAATCGTTTCATTGATTTTTTGAATGTTAGTGTATACATTGACTCACCGTTGAGAACGTGCACGGCGACAGTAGTCTTGGCTTTTTCAGGTACGGCGCAGCTATAATTGCCGGCATGCCTCGGTGTAGCCTTCTCCACCGTGATCGTACTGACGACAACTTGGATTTCTCTGCCATTTAAAATTTCAGTCGTCCTATTCTCACTGAAAATAATCAATGAAAAAACATTTTTAATATTTATTTCGTTTAAAATTTTGATTTAATTTAGGTAAAGTAATTAATCAGTATCTAGACATTTGTAATAATTGAAATTTTTAATTAAACGTACAAAATAATATCCACGAAGTATGTTATATTCAAATACTGGTATGAACATGAATGTACTATAAAAAAACTTACCATACATTTTTATCGCTCATTTTAAATGATTATTCGCGTCGTTTTTTAAAGCAATTTTTGTACCTGGTTTTTGCAGGTACCAGTACTTATATACTAAATCTTTCCTGAATAATTGCTGTATTCTAGTCTAACCCAACCTGACCTAGCCTGATTTAGCATAAACTTAGTATTGATGGATTTTAATAAAAATATCTTCTTGAATTTTATAGGATCTATTTTAATAGGTTAAATTAATAATCCTAATTAATTAGCATTGAATTTGATTTTAGCCGCTAATGAAATAGTGTTTTACAATGTTTTACAACCTATATACATAATATGCTACGGTACATAGCTATATCACATAATAGAGTTGGATAGGACCTTACAGTGTACAACCTTGCATTGTATTTACATTGCAGGTTAGTCATTTTGATAATCTAATACAATTGTGATTAGTAAATTATGTAAATAATAAAGGTCGATTTAATTTCTATTTATTCATTTGTATTTGCGATGAGCAATAAACAGTCTTGTGATTGCGTAAATGTTTATTAACATTCCGCTTATACTACCTTGTTGAATAGTAATACTGAAAAAATGTCACCTGTAATTCAATGTAGTACTAGGTGAAAAGAACCAGCAAAGAATAACTTTAATTGGATAAAATAAGGGTTTGAGTTCAACAAAAAATCAATAAAATTCCCTCTTAAAATCTTAAAGATTCCCCTGCATTGTTACAAAATTTTCCATTTATAGCATCAAAGTTGGGAATGCATCACAAAAAGCTTATTCTGATAGAATTTATAGCAGCACAGAAATTCTGAGACGACCTTTTGATATAATGAAGTATTTACGTCGATACGGTATCTCTTCCACAGGGATATTAAAGCATTTCAGCACCCGTGTCGTAGCTTCATATCTATAAGAGGACCCCATCAAATAGCTTGTATATGATTTTCCTGTTGGTATCTAACTTTATAACAAAGCTTCAAATATACAAGTTCAAATTAAGGGCATACACTTAGTGTAACAAAGAATTAGTACACTATCTTGTCTTATCCCTTTATTTTGTAATTGCACTGCTTATATGGCCTTTGTTCAGGTTTACAAAAGAACGTAATTTGAGACGGCACATAAAAAATTCATTTTCGTACGCGCGAGAAAGTAATTTCTAACATCTAAAAACATTAATTATTTTTTACTACAAACTAAAATGCTATCGTTACTAATGTTTAAATCGTCTATTTTTCAAAATTTAACTAGGGGCTTCGCCCCTGCGGCCTTCGGCCGCCAACCCCACCAGGGGGCTCCGCCCCCTGGACCCCCGGCGCGCTTCGCGCGCAGCTCGCTTCG
>JAPYZR010003985.1:0-16417 GCA_030522945.1 Trichopria nigra
TTTTTTATCGTATGACGCTTCTTAATTAGCGTATTTTCCGGCCGTGCAAATCGCTTCGTATCTCTTTCGCCGAGTATTTATACCGTTAAAACGCTGGGTGGTGCCGCGTCCGAGACGCCGCGATCTCTATCGGCGAATAAAGTGGCTTTGTTGAACCTGCGCCGTGTTGACGCTTGTATAACCGACGCTTTTGTACATATATAGTATGCTTACTACTCTATCTCGCCATTTCTTCGCCGTCTTCGTGGTCGCTCTGGCCAATCGGTAAATCGATTATAAAACAGCGTAAAAGAACGGCGGTGCCGTCGCTGACCAACGCGATTGGAAACCCCCGAGAGTTGGAAGCGTTGCGTGTCGCCTATCGTCGTGACGATCAAAAGGGGCTACTATCCGTCCGTTGCGGCGCTCCGTTCTGCGTTCGCACATTTCCAACTATATAAGCCGCAATGTATTAATCTGTTATACGATGTTATTTCGTGAAACCCCTCGCCTATGAATCGGAAAGTGATTTAGTGAGCTGGAAATTAGAATTTATACGCTTGAAATCATTTCATTATTATTTACAAAGATTGTTCATGAGAAACAACTTTTAAACGTATGCAATTTGATGAATATTTCTTTAATACGTACATAAGAGTGTTTTTTTATCGTACAAATTTCATCAATTTTGTCTATATTCGCGTAATTCGCGTAAAACGTTATGCCCGGCTAGCTGCCGTAGTCCACCTAATCGCCGGTAGATGGCGCGGAACGTCAACTCCTTCTCGCGAGCGACAGTGAAAACATTTGTAAATTTTAAAAATACAACTTTTACAATTTTGAAAGATTTTAGGACTTTTCGAGTACAACTTTTACCGAGCGTATAAATGTAACGACGTAATAAAAAGTGCGCTTTAATAATGCCTAAACAATTTTTCAAAAATGTTGTCTTTAATGTTTATTCCCATTCGTATTTATCTACAAATATAAATATTTTTGACGTAAAATTTAAATGTGAATCTAATCAATGCATATCTCAATAACGTAAGTCGGCGTGTTTGAAAAACTTTTCCCTTCCTGTGGGAGGGGTCATTTTTCCGTGTAGACTGTCTGCGGGGGTAAACCGATAGTTAAAATGGCTCTACCTGGCGCAAAAACGTCCCCCGTCGTTGTCGTCGAAATGTGTTACGTGAAAGGAAGGATTCAAGGGGGAGTAGTGAATTGCTTATATGCCATTGTTTTTTTTTTTTTTTTTTTTTTTTTTTTTTTTTTTCATAAAAATGGCTCCTGCTTCAGTAGGAAAGAATAGTAAAACGACCACATGCCTGTACAAAAAAAAAAACGCTTTGTAATACAGAGGTATGCATATATTTATATACGTATACCCCTTCGTCACGTGATTCTGAAATAATCTTTTCATATCATAAAGATGTTGTTTTCGTCGATGAAGAAGTAAGCCAGCTCTTATTGACGTTTTTACCGTCGTCAATTCTGGGGTTCTGTTTTTTTGTTACTTTCATTTTTTGTCAGTTTTCACTTTATGCATACGTTTCAGTTCATGCAATCGTACTTTTTTTTTTTTTTTAGCATTTTCTTTTGTACGATTGTTTTTCTGAACCTATTTGACAATTTTGTCGTGTTTCTCTTAGAATTTAATAATTTTAAATGTCTTTCTCTTCTCTGTTTTTTTTTTTTTACATTTTATACATTTTGTTTAGCAATTACTACTTGTATTTTGTCTTTTTTTAACTATCGACTGTTGTTTTTTACTTTTGCACCATTTTGACAATACTTACTGGCTTTTTTACGCTTTGTATAATTTTCTATTGTTTTGCCTTTGTCTTTGTTATTGTGAGTTTGTGTTTTTCAATTTTCGTACATTTTTTTCAGGCTTCGTTTCATTCATTATTATACAATTAATTATTCATAAACTTCGAAAGTTTTTTTCCTTTTTAATCTGTTTTTGATTGTTTTCATTTACATTTTTTAAAGTTTTTATTGTTTATACAATATTTTCTTCTGTGCAGTATTATTCATCATTTTTTTAACATTTTCATACAATTTTAAGTTTTATTTGTTTTTCGTTATCTATTTATGCGTTCTTTTTTTTGTTTTTTTTTGAAAATCAGTTTTTATAAAATTTAGAGAATTTTTCGTATATTTTTTTTATATTTCTGACAATTTCATATAATTTTCTTTCACCACTTTTCACGAACAAAAAATGATATCAAAAATGAACGGCATTTTTTGTTGATTTTTTTTTCACGCAGCGACAAACGGCCACAAAAATTCAACATAATCGTGACGATGAAACGAAAACTCAAACAAAAATAAAATATATAGAAAAAATAAACAAACAAAAAAGATACGAAATAACGAAAAAAAAAATCAAATAAAACGGAAAATAATTCAAATTAATGCAGAAAAATGTCTATGAAACGCTAAAGAGTATAACGACCGACAAGATATTTATCGTAAAACGAATCGATGCATAACAAACAAAAAAAAAAAAAAAAATAAAAAAAAAAAAAAATAAAAATGCAGATAATATTGAAAACAGGTGACGGCTACTATCGCGATAAAATCACGTATCGGTTGCCCGCACTTTTCGTAAAACGACTTCTCAAAACTGCGGTAGCATGTACGAAAATTAGTCGACATATATATACATGTACATATTTACGCGTGTAGAGGTATACATTGTGCTCAGATTTTATTCGGACCCCGGGCCATTGACGGCCCACCTGGCGTAACCGCTTTTTTTTGCGATTATCGTAATTGAAACGACTGGATGTGTCCCGAAGACGAAACTGGTTCTATATACGGCACCGTGCAATTACGGAGGATTTTGAAGAATGACGATACTTGAGTCACTTCTTCGGCACACGACTGAGAGAGACAGAGAGAATAAATTCGTGGCATTCAATGGACGGGCGTGAACGAAATTGTGCGAAAGCCGACAATTACACGCGCTTTGCGCGTTTCAATTGTTTTCGACTTATACACCATCTATATATATACATATATATATGCATTATATGTGTGTTTGTGTACATATAATAATATTATACATACAATATAGGTGTACATGCAATTGTAAAATAATAAGCGTTTCGGATAAATGATACGTCCGGATGTGTACGAGAGTGGCGTAGCAAAGTACCCATGTGATAGCATCGTCGGGCGATGTTTAATTGTCCATTACGAAGGTCAGTTCTTTGTTTCCTCATCTACTTTTGATTCGCCCTTGTTAAAAATCGTAATCGTTACAAAGCGGTGTTTATGTAATCCCAATTCGTGTCTTTTTTGATAAATAGTTTCTATTATTTCCTATAATAAGATCTTTTATGCTATCCCCCCCCTCACCCCCCCCCCCCCTCCCCCCCCCCCCCTCCCTCCCCCTCTACCCTCCACTGTGCGATCCTTCCCCCCCCTTCTCTACACCTTGTTAAATTAAAAGTCCATCAAAAACTCATATTTCAATTCAACTATTGTTGAAATATTCGTCGTCATTTTTAAATTCCTTCACTTTTTTAATTTATCATATTTTGCTACATTTTTTACGATTTAGATCGCCTTAAGGGATTACAATAAGGAGTTTCACTTATTACAATTTTACCATTTTTACACTTATATCTATTTAAATATAAATAATATATATTTATATTCAAAAGAGCGGTCAAGAAATGATGCAATCGCAATTTCATTATATCTACTTACATATATTTATAAGTTATATATATAAAATTGAGTACGTCATTTTTATTTTTAATGTATATTTAATTTATTACTTTCACTCTTACAATATACAGAGAGAGAGACCACGGAGAAAATTCCAGAGTTTTCAGCACCGTTATTTTTTATTAAGTTTTATCAATTGATCGCAACGAAGAATAATTTTTGTATGTTTTTTTTTTGTTTTTTATTTATTTATTTATTTTTTTTTTTTAATATAATGTATATATTATTGTTCATATGCACGTGTTTATACATCAAAATAAAAATAAAAACATTTTTTCCTAATTAAAAAAAAATTAATAATTTTCACAAAAATTACAAAAACAAACCTGAAATGCGTATATAGGAGAAGCATTACAAAATGTCTTCGTTCTCGAATAATTGAATTGTGCTAAACATTGAAAAACAAAGGAAGTTTCACTAATGACGTCAGATTTCCCCTCTGTGAAGTGGAACGATCGCATAAAACGTTATTTTTATTTTTCATTCTCTTCGATATGTTTTTCCGATATTACCAAAGGGTAGACTAAAAGGAAACACCCCGTATATTACGACGTACACACGGATATCCATATACGCATATATGTATATATGTAATACTGATTTGTCATCGCGAAGGGGTGGACGAACGCTGTTCGCAGATGGCTGATAACGATAGCGAGATAAGATTTTTCGTCAAGACATAAAAATTATCTTGTCCTAGTCACAGTTGTCAGCATTAATGGCGTGTCGAATTTTGAAGAATGATCGGGCCAATTACATCCAATTATGAATTATTATATGCATTTCTTATTATTTAATGAATAAATCATGAATTCATATATATATAATGATGCATGATATATATATATATATGTATATAATATAAACTATATGTAAATATCATGTCAAATATTTAATTGATATATACATATTTTTTGTTGTATATATACCAATTATTAAACATTAGCATTTTTGTGATTAAAACGTAAAAAAAAATACTAAAAACCATACAGTGCTTAAAAGCCTACTTCACACCCTTGTTTCGGTACTACGCCAACTTTTATCAAAACTGATGCGTAGAAAAATTTGCGGGAAGACAATACATGACGAGTTGTAACGACCGTGACCTTGAATCGACACGCGTATTCTCTGTTCCGTATTGAAATCAAAGCAATTAAAAAAAAAAGAAAAATTAGCTCAAGATCGTGCGAGTTTCGAAATTAATTGGAATTATCTGTATACGAAGCTAATCAAATTATTCAAAGACTGCAATCTCAAGATTGAGTATTGTTATTTTCTTCACTTGCGTTAAAAATGTAAAAATAAATCAAAATTTATTCACTTTAAATTTATTCGTGTATAATAATAATAATAATAATAATAATAATAATAATAATGATCACTTACCTTGGTAATTTCATTTTTTTTTTATGTGAAATCGTACAAAAACTGTAAAAAAACAGTACACCTACAAGCCTGTCGTCAGAGATTTTCGATATAATATCTTCATTTTACAATTTTATAAATCAACATTTATATCCTGTATGGAAATACGGTCTCTTTAATGTAAATATTTACTTCTTAAGCCCGCTTGTGTGTGTGTGCACTCGCGATATAAACTCGTTCCTATACATGCGCATTATTGTACAATTGTACGGCCTGTGTAATTAAACGTCGTGTGTCGTAAGGTCATTATTATATCTGCCGGTTATTAAGCAGTCCTGTCATTTCTTCATTCTAGTTCTTCGCTTCAGTCGCGTTTAATCACGAAATTACCGTTACCGGAACAACATCGAGCACACACGCACGTATCGAGCGAGTTTCATTAATAAAATATAGACACACGCATTATAGAGTGCGCCAATTACTTTCTCGCAATGATGAAAGTTAGGGTCCTTAAGGGGAAGCTATTAAATGGGCTCGGTCGATAACGTCAATTCCTAATCTCAAATACTCAATTTAAACGGAGAAATTTGACGTCTTTTCGAGTCCCAATCCATTTTAGGGCGATCACGCTCTTTTTTTACGAAATCGATTCAGAATTCGGCGAGAGAATTTTCAATTGTTCTCTATTCTTATTATTTATTGGTAAACATTACTCGTTTGAGGTTAAAATGTCACGCGATAATTCCAAATGTGGTCGCCAACGCAAAACACCAAAGCAGTACGCGTCGTCGCCGCTAGGCATCACCGCTTCCCGTTACCGAAATTGTCCTTGAAACATTGTTAAAAACTGAAATTCCAATTCTCTTATTTCTTTTTCTTCCATATATATCTTCGTTCATTTACGTCGACATTTATTTTTTTACATGCATGTATATGTTTCAATTGTCTACAAAAATTTCGTCGGATTTCGTATAAAAAATTTATCGTCATTTTCGTTCCTTTCTCTTTTACTCTTCTTATTTTCCTCCATATCCTGCCCATCAGTTTTCATCCGTTAAATTTCATTTTCGACCCTTAACACTATTTTCCTCGTTTTCGGCTTTTCTCACCTATTGCTGTATTTCCGCCTACTTTTTTTGTCCGTCTATTTCTGTTTCATTGTCTACTTCCTTTCCCAATAATCATAAGAGATGTGTGTGTGTGAAGCCAACAGATGACTTCCTAGAGCAGATCAATTTTTTATTGCAGTTCCTGATACTTTTTAGCGGTATAGTTATCATTTATGAAAAAAAAAAAATTTGTTCAACGGATAAATGTTACTAAAATATGACTTGGATTTTAAGTTCTCCATCAGCCGACGTTTCATGATTGACAATGCCTAACCCTAACCTAACCTAACCTAACCTAAGATTCTCAATCGGTACCGACGAATCCTTCCCAGCCGTAGCGTTTCTCGTCTTCGACAATACGTAGTATTCGTTCCTGACGCATAATATCACCGTACCATACCCGCATGAAATCATCATCCGTCACGTTCGACGAAATCGCCGAAACGACATTCTTATATGCAAAAACCTAAAATGCCTGTAAACGTATACAATTCGATTAATTAATGGGATCGGCGAAAAATTCATCGTCGATGCGGGTGTATGAAAATAAATGTCCATTAATACCAACCACCCTCGTCGAGTCTCCCGTCGAACAAAATGCCCTTGCATAAAGTCCACTTAAACGAAATGTCGTCGGGCGACAATGCGTCCGCGCCGCCGACAACGACACCGCGCCACGCCTTTAACGCGATAAGCGAAAACTCCCCGTATATAAGTGGGCCCATCCCCAAAAACGTCAAAATCACGTCTTTTATATATACGTATACGCCAGGCGATGGTGGTGCATGCCGAGCGGCGACGACGATGACGACAATCGACGTCGTCACGAGACTAAGCGGCACCGACGTTTCGCCGGCTGAGCACGTATGATAATCTCGTGAAAGCTGTTAAACTCGACATGCTGTAAGTCAGTGGCACGCGGTCGGGCAATGGAGTCGAGGGAGCGCAAGTGAGATAGAGAGAAAGAGGAGAGCCGCTATATACGACGCCATTGGGGCGTTCGTTTCCGACACGCACGCACGCACGTTCCGCAGAAAATATATAGAGGAGAAGACGACGACTGTCGGGTAACCAAAGGGGGGACAACACCACGACGAGAGCAAAAAAAAAAAAAAGAAAAGATCGTAGGTCGTCGTCGTCCTATCGGGGGCTAATGTCGACTCCGGGTTTTCGAGGGTGGCCGGCACGAAATAGGCTTGCGCCAAAGTGCTCCCGCGTACACGCGCTGATAAAAATGAAGGAAGGGAGAGAAAAAACGTCGCACATCTCTCCTCCCTCTCTCTCTCTCTATCTCACTCTCTCGGTAGCCGATTGCGAATTTGTCGTAAACGGATCGAGTGAGATTGAGATTGAGAGATTGAGAGCGAGAGAGAGAGAAATGGGGGGAGGGGGGGGGGGGGCTTTAATTTATTTCCGGGAGTCTTTCTTTGACAATCTCGCGGCGGCGAAGTGGTGTATACAACGGAGACGCGAAGAAGAAGGTGCAGGAAATCCGGTGAGCGTCGTCTTCGTCGTCGCCGTCCATCGTCTTCAAAGAGATGGGGATATACGGTGCAAGGTGGGGGCGTTGACCGACGCCGCTTTTCCTCGTTTCAAGAAACCGATTCGAACAATGACACACTTATTGAAATTTGAGAAACAGGATGGCGAACATTTATATATATAAATGACTCGAAAAAAGCGATACGAGCCGAGATAGAGGAGAGCGCCGAGGAAATATTTGGTGAAAAAGACGAAAAAAAAGAAGTTGGAGAAACACACGAGTAGTCGGAAAGCGAACAAAAATGAATCGTCGATTCTAGGGAGGAATGGACAAAGGATTGGCAACTTCGCAAGTGGCATTGTCAATGTATATACACGAGATGAAAAAAAAAAGATAAAATGAAAATTGTCAAAATTCAAAAATCGAAAAATGATAGACAATAAAATTAATTAATGAATCAATTATCGATTGATAAAAAGAGATAGTGTCTATGAAAAAGGAGGAGAGTAAATGTTGACGAAAGTTGTCAAAAAGTAACAGAAAAAAAATGACAAGAATCGACGAAACCAGTACAAAGAGAAGTAAGAAAATGACAACAATAATATAAAACATTGTATATGTACAATAAAATCGACCAAAAAAACGTGTTGACAACGTTAGGAAAGTTGAGAAAAGTTGTAACAACTTCTACAAAACCATAAAATTTTAAAAATAATCTTTTTTTTTTTTTGCTACTTTTAATCTTGAGTCATTATTATTTTCGTAATGTTAAGTTTCACAAATTTTTTGACATTTGACAATTGGATCAATGGTTCATGAAAAATCCATTAACAACAACGGATTACAAAAGTTAAAATCAATTCAAACCATGAACGCAAAATGAATAACAGAACTGATGGTAATATTAAAAAACACAAAACTATCAAAGTTTCAAACGTTTGACAACTTACGAAAGTAGAATAACAAAAATTTGACAAAAATCTGACACAACGAAAAATGGGGAAGGTTAACGAAAAAAAATTGTATATGTTGTCAAGGGCAATAAAAAATTGAGAGGAGTATAAATAAGAAAATATCAACGTTTAAGAAACATTAAAAATCGTAAAAAGGTTCCAAAAAGTGTTTTTTTTTTTAAATTAGAAAAAATTGACAACGGAAAAAATGTTTGTAAAAACCGAAATAAAATGTGATGGAAGTCGACGAGAACTAATAAAAATTTATATCAATACCAAAACAATTAATACAAATTGTACCAAAATTGACAAAAAACTAGGAATTTTGACAACGCCAGTACAAAAAATCAACAAAAATGTTTGTAAGAATCCATGACAGTAGGAGAGTATTAACAAAAGATTTATGTCAATATCACAATGAACACAAATTAAACCAAAATCGGAAATCCAGAAAAATTCCTTTGTTGACGACAAAAAACAATTTGACTTTGTATCTTTGGCTTTGACAACATACACAAAAAATTGACAAAAGTTGTCAATTTTTGTAAATATCGACTGAAAATGACAAAAGATCGAATGAAAAAAATTTTTCATCAATAAGAATAAAAAAAATCTGACACGTCTTTGACCTTTGACAACATGTACGAAAAAAATTGAAAAAATTGTCAATTAAGCAGTTTACTGAAAATGTTGTCACTTTTTGTAAATATCTAATGACGATGACGAATACTAAGCTACAAAAATCCCAACAACAAAGACGTAATAAAAGACAACAAAAATTCTCAAAATTGATGTCAGAACTCAAAAAAGTTGATACATTCCTTTAAAGTATTAAAAGAACTGTTCAAATTGACAATGAATACAAAAATTTTATCAAATATCAAAATTGACTACAAAATCGATCAAAATCGCCTAATGCCATTTTTATTTTCATATTTTCATAAAATAAGCTACCAAACTAATCTTGGATCATCACTGGAAGAAAAAAGTAAGTCCAAACTGGACAACGTACCCAAAAGTTCGCACTGGACAACTGGGTACAATGAATACAAGGGGGAAAAAAAGCGATACGCGTCTTATGCGTGAGGAAACACGAAACGGGATCGTTCATTGTATATATGCGGAAACCTGGAATCGAAACGCGAATTGTTCTGCTCCTCTCTCTCTCTTTCTCTCTCGTCTAATCCCCAGCGAGGCAGCGAGGAATCTCCGTGCGGCTGATGGCCGCCACCAGGAGGACGAAGGGACGAACAAGTACGCCATCATCTTCGTCCTCTCGACGTTTTTCCTTTTTTTTCTTTTTTGTTATTTAAACCGGAAAATCGATGAAAGTAATGGCAGGTCTAACGAAGGGCAGCTATTTCGGTACGAATCCAAGGTGAAACTGCGTTGCTTCTCTCTCCTCCGCGGCGTATCCTTTTACTCCTCTCGTTCGCTGCTGCGCTCCTTTGGCTGCCGAGACTAAGACGGTTGGAGGCATTATTACGAGGTCGTAACTGTGTGTATAGACAGCGTTCTCGGCATAATACCAAATGGTTTATGGAGATTGAAACGACTCCGTTCGCACGAATTCGCAAATTGATCGGTGCGCAAACGAAGGTGAGGCCGAGGTACTGATTGATCGGTCGTGATCTATCTCGAATGATCCTGGCTTCATTTCGTGCGATCTTTTGTCAAAATATCTTTTCTTTTTTTTTTTGCTTTTGTCACTTTTCGACATTTATTGTATTTTCATCGACTTTTTGCCAATTTCGATCCATTGTCATGATCTCCATTCGTTTCAACTTTTCTTAATCTTTTCACAACTTTGATATGTCGTATATTTTTGATAATTTTATATTCGTTTTTCTGTTCTTATCTGTTTTCTTATTTATAATTTTTTTTTTTCAATAATTCTTTGTATTATTTTTATGGCGTTTATCAACAGATATAATAATTTTTTATTTGTTCCACCTACAACCTTCACCGGTTTTCGAAAAAAAGTTGATAATTATCCAAGTTTCCAAATTCGTATTTTTGACTTTCGATGCATTTTCGTTTAATGGGATCTCATAGCAACGTTACTAAACCTTGCCATTAGGTTCAGTGCTGTTACGATCTTATGGGCATCAAATTGTAGAATTACATATTTAAATATCGGACATAGTAAACGGAACAATAATTGTATGGTTCACAACATAAAAAAATAGTCAAATATTATTATTGTATTTTTTTCGTTTTAAAAAGGGAAAAATTAACAATTTTTTACAATCATACTGCACACGCATACTTTTCGGTAATAAAGATCTGCTTGATAAAAGCGGATTTCTTCTCCCTTCAAACGGAATGTCCTTTTGTTCCTTATACTTTACTTAAAGAGGCATATATTTATGACGCAAGTGGAATTATTTTAGCCTCGACATGTACAGTGGCCAAAAGGACAATCCTCTTGCGGGAAATTTCTAAGTGTAAGTGACCTGTCCAAATAAAAAAGGATAATCACTTCGGTAATTGACAGTCATAAAATACAACACACAAGGTTAACTCTTGGCATTATAGTCAAACAGCTCCAAGGATTATAAATATGCATCTATAAGCCGTGACAGTGGTCATTTTCAGGTCCACTTGAACCTATAGTCATGGAACCTGCCGTGTCTGATCTTCCCCTAATCATCTCTCTCTCTCTCTCTCTCTCTCTCTCTCTCTCTCTCTCTCTCTCTCTCTCTCTCTCTTGATTTGGTTCAAATCTTGAGCTTCAGTCTATGTGTGCAGATGTCTGATGCAATATTGTACTAGTTTAAGTTATAGCGTTATTTTAAGTTTTATTATGTAATTACCAGCACTTCAGTTAAATCACAATCTAATCTTATAAATGCATTGAACACTCTTTAAAGCTGTGTATATGAGAGCATTTATACTGTGCATTTTGTAATTCAGTGTTGTATTTCTTTTATTTTGTTTATGCGATGTATTAATGTAGCATTTTTCCCTTTGGGTTCGTCCCAGGGTATTTAAATAAATCTAATCTAATCTAATCTCTCTCTTTGAGATGTCTGACGGACATGTCTGTGGAACAGGAATTAAAGCTCGAACGTAAAGTTAATGACGGGATAAGGTATATTTATGGTGTAAAAGTAGATTTTTTGAACACATCACATCTTACAGGAAAAAAAAACACCGAATCTCTCAGATTTTCATTTCACACTGCTGCTACATCCTATATCTGGAATTTTCTTCCATCTTTCATATACGAAATTCATCTTCACTTTACATCTTCAAGAAGAACTTCTTTTCTTTCTTGTCGGATCTTGATGGGACTTTGAAATTCAGAGATATTCTGAAGAAGAATTAAATTGTAATTTCCCAATGCTACTTAATATTATAAACATATTTACTTTTATATTTATCATTATATTTATCATTACTTTTATATCATCATTTATGTAATACTATAAGAAGTTTCTTATAGTAATATATTGTACAACAAGATGTACAGAAATAAATATCTATCTCTCTATCTCTCTCTATTTCTCTGTCTATTTATAGACGACTCCCATACTGGAACTGGGGATTACGTTTTTACGACCTTATACCGAGTGCGTTGGCTCAAAGTGTCGAAATAAGGAAGGCCGTCTTTTTCTAGGAATGTACAAGATTCTTCGTCGACAACATCTCGAACACCGTCGTACCTTCCTAACCTAACTTTCCCGAACTCTTATCGCTGACCTGCCCCATCACGGAAAATCCCCGTAGTAGTTGTAGAACCCGTCCCGAAAAATTCATCATGACGTCATCGTAACGTCCATCCCTTCCGTTAAAATCAAAAAGCGGACATGAAAATTTCTACATTTTTCGTTATAACGGAAGTGAACTCTCGGATGTCGTATGAAGTCGAACGATTGCCCTTCCGAATGACATCTTTGTCCTATTTTTCGAGTGTCATCGTCGTTCTCGATAATGATCGCTTCTTCGACGATACACCACGCAGTTCACGGTCCCTTGATTTGGACACTTCGTGGCGCGCTTACGCGTTAAAAAGATAAATGGAGAGTCTTCTCGACATCTACCCTCGTAAAAGTACTGCAGCAAAAAGAGCCGAGAGCAGTGGGACAAGGGCTGTGAAAGAAAAAAAAAAGAAAAAAAAACACGTATATAGAGCTCTTCGTGAAAGAAAAGATGGGCTCGGGCGATTTGGGAACCGCCGCGATACCGGTAATTTCGGTCTCGGATTGCTAGATTGGCCTGTTTGCCGTTCGAAACGCTGAAATCGATTAAATTAAATTAACTCCTATGCCTGCTGCTGTGGGCCGAGCTTGATTTTGATCTCCCTTACCAACTATTACGTTTCACTCCGATTCGCTCAATGGAGAAGGTGCGCGTGCACTCCATATATACATATATATATATAAAAGGCGCGTCAAACTCCCGACAAAAGTGTTCACTTCCGGTTGAACGGCGTGCAAAGTTTGGCAATATATTGTATTTGGCGAGGAAGAGCTCCGGATGACGATGCAATATATCGTACGTTTCAATGTGTGTCCCCTTTCAAGATGATGACAGATAACTTAAGGACAAAGTAAAAAAAATACAAATTGACTCTTTAAGGGATGCCCATAATTTTTTCGACAAGTTCGTCGATGCATTTCAGCATTTACACTTTTATATGGTAAAAGTTCTTTGACAATAGTCGAATTTACTGCGGACACAAAAATCGCTCCTTGAAATGACGAGTAACAATATTTTCAAGTAATAAAAAAGTAATACGTGATTTACAAAAAAAAACACGATTATTTTTTTTTTTTTTTTTTTTATTGTTATTTTATTTACAATTTATTGAATTCAATTTTGTGTAATTGCATTGGAATACTTCTAAAAGTCATAAATGTCTTGTAAAAAAATGATTCTGCTGCAAGTATTCCGAAAAACATTTCCAAACTGACCGACACAAAATGGCGACAAAAGTGGATTTTTCAAAATGGCGTAGTCGAGAAAATACCCACGACGATTCTATCGCACGGAGAAAGCACAATGTATTTTGCGCTTTACATCGAATGATCGAAATCTTAATCTGCTCACACCAACGTTAAATTCAACTGTGTCTGTCTGCCTTGGTCAAATTGGTATTTTGGGGCCACTTACCACGCCAAAATTCTAGTTGACAAAAAATCCTGCTTGACGAAACGATCGCTCGTCGTAGGAGGGTATGTCGTTTCGGTGTCGGGAGGCGACAATTTACGACGACCTAATTTTGGGAAAATCTTACCCAAACAGATATGGTGCGCTTACGGGAAATACTGGTAAAACTTACTGGAAATACCGGAAACACTTACTGGGAAGTAGCGAATCGAAACGTGAAGTGGAAACTTACCTGTAACATAAAATAATGATTCGTTAGTGATAAAGTAACATATTATATATATATATCGTTATTTTATACAATTGAAAATTTTCATATTATATATGTAACTAATCTGCATTTGTTAACTATAATATTGTTTTTACAAACATTTTATACCACATTTCAAACACATAAATACCTTCACAATAAATAAAATCACAAAAAAAGGATTTCACAATAAAAAAATAATATGCATAAATTAGAACTGAAACGTGGCAACATCGCAATTTAACTAACACAAGTTGGTAGCACTTGAAAATAAAAAGTGTCATGGCTGCTCTTATATTTACGCAACGGTAATAGAATTACTAAAAAAAAAAAACACTTTTTACGAAGATTTTTTTGTTTAATTTCACAAAATTTTTTTAAATTTTCAATATTTTCAAAACATGCACGAGAGATATGTATAGAAGAGTTTAAGGGTTTACCTGAAATGGGATTGGACAATGAGTCGATGACAAACACTATGGAAAATTTCAAAACTATTTCAAAATTTGACTAAAATTCTAAAAGTATTTTGAAAATGCCAAGTGACAAATTCGAAGAGATTTTTTAAGCATTTAAAATTTGAAATTTTCAAAATATTTTTTTTTTTTTTAAATTACTTGTTATTTACTTTATTATTGTTATTATTATTATTATGATACTTTTTATTTAACATTGTTTTTTTTTTTTACGTGGGTGACAACCTAACCTATACTTTCGTCGCAACGTTGCCGTCTTTCTCTTAAAGATTTATCCATTGATAAAACAAAATAGTTGGATGATTTTGGTATAATGCTGAAATTCAAATGAACTCATACACACACACACACACATATATATATATATATATATGCAAGTCGGTCATTTGTCTACTTTTTCTAATTGTCAAAACCATTGTTTTTCGTATTTTGAATGTTTTTTTTTTCTTTTTTTAATAAGTAAAATCTTATAGTAAACAAAAAAATAAATTGCAATTTCGACATGATCAAAACACACCACGATATTGGCTTTCCGATAATTAAGCATTAATTAGCGCATCGTCTTAGGCGGTCCGACAGCTTCTTTAAAGTTGATTTCGCAGTAAACGGCCTGGAAAGCGCATACATTTTGTATTTACTTTTGCATTTACGGCAACGACAAATAATTCAGGATCGGAGTAATCGTTAATAATTTAGGAACGGTGTGTGTGTCACCGCCGTAACTTGGAAAGATGCAATTTCAAACAACAGCATTGTCCGAAAGCCGCCGACGACGACGAACGCGTCGTCAGAAACATTCATTGTTGTCCGCCTCGTTAAAAAGCATCCGAAAAATGCGTTGGCCTAATATATATAAAAAAGCATACGCATGTATACCCCGCGAAAAATGCAGTGTGTAAACCCGTGTCGCGCGGGCAAAAGTTCAAGGACAAAAAAGACAGCAGCGGCCGACAGAAATCTGAGGTCCGGTATTTATAAATCAATCGTCCAAGGGGGAGAAGCTCGAGAGAGTCACTGAAAGGAAATAAAGTAACAAGCCGAGGATCGTAAAAATCGGGATAAAGCGCAAGAATCGTAAAAGTAAAAGAATTTTGCGCGCAGAAAACCGATCGAAATTTGCTTCGCATTTCGACCGCAAAGCTCTTTTGCCAGCAGCGGGAATGCTTATAAACGCGGTAATATCGCCGCGTTTCTTTGTTGTGCAAATTTCCGATTTTAAACGACGGTACTGTACGGATTGTTCATTAAAATAATAGGGGAATAGGGCGGATCTAGTACGGTAGGTACCATTTTGAAAAGGGTAGCGACAAAAGATTTATTGATGAGTTACGAACAATGATACGCCGAAAAAACCTTTGTACTATACATAATCCTGTAGTGTGTAACACTATATTGCAATGTATTGTATCTAATATTGCGTCACATTTTTATGGTAATGCTCGAGCTCGTGTTATGACTTCGCATTTATATGTAAACAATGATCGCGTATACGGAGAGTGCGGATTATAAACATCATTTAAGAAAATGATTTTTTTCTTCTTCTCCAATTATCATTCATTTCATCGTCAGTTATGTTATAGATTGTCAGTTTTTTTGTATCGTTATTGTCACACTGTATCAATTTCAAGCATTGCTCGCCGCCATTTTCAAATATAGGTGGTTTTTCATGCATCGTCATTTTTAACAAATATGATGATGGATTCATATTATTTTTAATTGTTCGTATTTTTTTTATTGTTATTATTTTTTGTTCATTTTTTAATCAATTTTTAATTAGTTTTGTTGGTTTGTATGGAGTTTTTTGTTTTTTCATGATTATAGCAACCCTAGTAGAAATCTGTTCCCACATATCCGGGCGCGATCTGGGTCCTGACTCGCGCCTTGATAGATATCCAGGCGCGAGTCAGGGCCAAGCTTACGCCCGGATATTTACAAACTGATTTCTA
>JAPYZR010003986.1:0-18336 GCA_030522945.1 Trichopria nigra
AAACGAAAAATGTCATATTGACGTGAGAAACGAAGAACCATACATTTTTTTATATTTAAAAATAAAAAGTTATTGTGGCACCAATCCGAAATGTAATTAGTCATTTTGAAATTTAGACGCATCTAAAGGAGACCGAATCGTTGTATAACGTTTTAGGTCATCAGCATAAATAAGAGTTTTATAAAATTTTAATTGATCACCTATATCATTTATAAATAATATGAACAAGAGCGGACCAAGGTGTGATCCTTGTCCGAAGACAAGTGACCTTTAACTCGCATAACGCAAGAACTATTACATAAATATGATTTTAACCACGAAATTATAGCCTACCCCCTATCCCAAAAACGTCAAGTTTTCGAATTAAAATCTCGTGGTTAACGGTATCAAAAGCCTTCGAAAAATCTTAATTTTTTTTTTTATTGAGATGTCGGTCATAATCGTTTCGTTAATTTGAATCGGATAACGACTTCTACTAAAGTCATAACGATTGTATATATATATATATATATACTACAAGATTATTATAGGTCATTATAGCGATTAAAAGTTCAAAATGGCGGCTTCAAAATGGCCCCATCATTGTAGACATTTTAACATTCAGATTGTACAATCCGCCAACATTTTGACATTTTTAACTAGAAGATGATGAAACTTATCAGTTTATTGAGGAAAATGCTGAACGTCATATCGGTTTGTTTTTTAAATTGACCAATTAAAAGCCGATATATATCGCCGATTTTTAACAAAGTAGAATTGCTAAAATGAAGATTTCGAAAATACTTGACTAAAAACAAATCGAATTTATCGAACAATAAAGTTAACTTGGTTAATATAGTTAATAGTTAACCAAACACAGTATTATTCTAAACTTGTTAGAAATCTTATATACATATACATTGCTTAATTTATTAAAAAAAAAATGTTTAAAAGTAGTAATGAACTAGTACTTACATTATTATTGACTAATTACAATATATTGCCGATTTTCTACAAAATAACATGTAAAAATAAAAAAAAAATCATATCTTTTTTAGTTTTTGTATGAAAATATTCAACAAGTAGTTAAAATACTCGAAAAAGAGCATCGAATCTAACAATCATCGATTTTTAAAAATTGGTCACACAGAAATCAAGATATCATCGTTTTTCCACGAAATATCACGTTAAAATTATAAAAATTGTATTTTTCATACATTTTTGTTTGTATGTTTTTTTCTCTTTTTTTTTGAGGAAAGCATTGAACAAGTACTCAAAATACTCGATTATTTTTCAATCTGATAGAAAAAAGAAAAAAAAAAATAATAATAACTGCATTATTTTTGAGTAATTGTAACAAAAATGTTCGAATTCACATTTTAGAAACGTAGTATATATACAGACGTCATTATAATATATGCATTTACCATAACGTCACAATAAAAATGGTGCCTTTATTGCTTCATCCACACTCAGATATATATACAGTCGGAGGGCACCAATGCTGACCTCGAAATTTCAGCTTATACTTTGCATCTGGCGTCTTCTTCGTGTCGTTAATCATGAAATATAGGTATTTTACCTAGACGATCGTGATATTGTCAAGTGAATAGAAGGCATATTATATATATGTATATATATATATACATATGTATAGGTACACGGGGCGAACGGAGGTGCTCCTTCGGCCCTGGAAACGAGAAGCGACCGAGGCAACCATAAACACTCGGGTACTGTGGTCCACGGCAGCGTCCCACAGCCAGCGATGAATATATATATATATATATACTGACTCATGTATAAAGTGGGAATAGCATATATATACATGGAATCGGAAGGTTTCCCTTTTACTATAAGACTCTTCGGCTCCACGTTGCAGGTGCGAACCGAAAATTTCTATAGTCCTCACCCGTTAACGGTTTCTACTGTCGCATGACGGTTAAAAATTTACGAAGCAACCAGGGGGTCGGGGGGGGGGGGGACTCGTGAAAAGTCCGAATGAAAAAAGGCGAATTGTATATACTTAATGGTGTCCCCCCCAACCGCACTTATACATATAGGAAGGTATACACGGTATTACAGGTATTCTCTCTACCGAAACGCGTCAGGTGACTTTTCCAAATATGGACGCCGAGAAAATGGCCACGTCGATGTTTCTCGACGCAGGTTTATATATATATACATACCTTTGATAGATATTGGACCCTAAAACTGCCCCGCCTTTTTTGATGCCTATATAGCTCCATGCTAATTGATCATTTTCGATCATTGGTCGTTCACGATCTTTCCTCATTTCATGGTGATAGAATCAATTATATATATATATATAATAAGTTTAATAGAACTTATAGTTTTCAACTAAGTGCACTTTTCTAAGTCATAAGTGACACATAGTTCTAATTTGTTAACCTTGTCTAATAGATAACATAGATAACTCAGATAAAATATATATATGGACATCATATGTCATAAATTTATATAAACCAAACGCAGAGAATTTTTGTCGTAAAATACGTTTATCTTATTCCATCAGGTAATATATAATTGAAAACAAGAACGAACACGAAGAACCGCACTCACCTTATAAGATGATTTACTTTCATATTTTGGCTATCTGAATTTGGAAATTTAATCGCGATGTTTAGTTTAGAGAGTTTTGGAAGACATATCCATATTTGGTGTGTTTTCTAAATTGCATGTCATACTAAATAAATGATTTTATATACATATATAAATTTGAAGTAGTACTAAATTAATCACAATTGACTAATTAGAATTGTTAAAATGAAGATTTCTTCCAAGTTTGTACTGTAACTTTGCCTTCTCAAATAAGTTAACTTCATTATAAGTTCAAAGTTTAATAGAACTTATAGTTTTCAACTAAGTTAGCTTCTCAAAGTCATATGTAGCTTCAACTCGTTAACCTTATCTAATAGATAATCTAGATAACTCAGATAAAAAAAGTAAAATGTAACTTTAACTTTGTATCCAAGTTGACTTAAAATAGAGTTAAAACTTGCGCATCAGAGAATATTTTGATTTTTTTTTTCAATTTTAAGAAAGAAAAATTTTATTGTTATGAAGTTAATGACTTAATATCAGGGCAATAATTTAATCATTCCAACTAAGTTAACGAACTATGTCAACGAAATTAGCGTTACAAATAAACGTTAAAAATTAATAACTCGAAGGTTACATTATAAGTTACGGAATTAAGGAAATAATAATTGAGTTAAAAGTTGACGACTACTTCAAAAATATTTTAAACTTTTTAAGTGAGCACCATCCTGATATCTAAAGATTTTCTCTTTAAAGTTTTAGAAGTGAAAATGGAGCAAACTTTAATGAAGAATGAACATTTCACTCTTCTTAGAGTTTACTTAACATTCGTACAATTAAATAACAAGACGAGTCGTAATCCAAGCATACAAAACATTTCAAAGAAATTCAAATTTCATAATTGAATAAATATCACAGTAATTTGAATATACAGCTAATAATTATACAAAAAGTTGATTTATTTATGTTATGTCTCCTCATTAGGTTCATACCGATCAATTCAGTTTCAGTATAAAAAATATTAAAGTATATTTCGTATAATTTGAATTACAAATCAAAATAATCTTCATTATATATCAGTAAAGTATACATTATAATCACTGCAATATATCTGATATTCTTGTCTCCAATAAAGCCTATATAAAGTTTCGACAAAATTTTAATTAAACTTATAGCAAAGATTAACTTTTAGATTGGATACTGTAACCACTCAATGTATTTGTACTAAAATCGAAAAATTTGTAAGAATTTACCATTATATTTATTGTGTGCGTGTGTGTGTTTTTCATTATAAAAAAATGTTCATTAATTTTCAATTTTTATCGATGTTTTTTAAAGAATGACTATTACAGTTCGAGAATTAAAAAACATCGATAAAAATTTAATTTACGGTTCATTATATACGGATTTAATTAATATCATTAATTTTCAATTCCTCATAAATACTCTTATAATTTATTAAATTTTAAATCATTTTGTTTTTATTTAGGTACGTAAATGAGTTTTATTATATCGACATTATATTTCACTGAAGTCATGATTTATACATGTATTATCTTATTTATTAAATATATATAATAACAAAAATAGTTAATAACAAAAATATTCAATAATCGTCCCTTACGATATTTATTTAATTTTTACAAATTACTCGATACTTTTTCATCCTATAGGGAATTATCAATTTTTTTTCTACTATCCGTTTAAAAGTAACCCAATTAGACAATATACTTAATTCTCGGACGAGAATTATCTAAAAAATGTTTTCATTCCTATACCAGAGACAATACATTTCGTGTTAATATTTCGTACAAATCTTCAGTTTAAAATTCCACGGAATGTGTCTTTTTTCTTTAATTATTATTTTTATGGCATTCAAATTTGAAAAATTCGAAAGCAGGGGAAAGAACAATATTGTTTTTCTCGAGGCTCAACTCGAATTCTTAGAATTTACAGAAAATGACAGAAGCAGGTACAAGATTTAAGCGTTCTTGTGGACGGTATAATGTATTATATGGACCGATATTCATCACGCTTAACCTTTCAAAGTGATGCCTTTTAACGATGTATTAAATATACATTTAAGAAAAAAACAATTAGAAAATGTATCTTTTGTTCAAAATGATTTCTAAATTTCTCTAATTTTATGACTGCTTTAACGTTTTTTAAGACCTTATATGTATACCACTCAAGGAACACCGAAACGCACCTGCTTTCTAACATTTTGGTTTTTTTTTTTCGAGTGGAAGAAATTTCTTTTTCTAAACGTAAACTGTACTATACGTGTTTGCACACGTAAGAAGAGATATCGAAATATATACTTTTTTTTTTAATTGGTCACAGAAAATATCTCTTGTTTTTGTTCTTCAATGAAACAAGATGATGGTTGCGCCAATCCTCTTTTCACGCTCGAAGCTGAGAAGGACCCCGGGGGCCATGCTCTTTCTACACTTTTCGACCAAATAAGTGAATATTCCAACAAGTTCAAAGATTGCCATCCAATCATTATCTTCTCGGCCGACAATGGGCCAACCACTATACGAATCAATCGAAATGAAAATTGATTAATTTGTCGCGAACATCATGCATATGTATGTATAGGATCTCCTCTCCTGCGCTTAAAGTGACTTAAATGCATATACGAGGCGCACGTTCGCGAACCGATACGAATTACAGCAATAAAATACATCACCGCCGTTACATCGGATTTGATCGGGTGAAAATTCCCATGAATAATGCTCCGAAGGCGAAACGAGTCGATGGTGTTCGTATGGCAAAAAAGCGAAGCTCGAGGCACTATATATGTATATATATATAAAGGAATACAATCGCGCACGAACCGGATCTACCCGAGCCAATGGTTCAGGAGCAATTATAGACCTTACCTATAACATATATATATGCAATATTTTTTTTTTTAATATTAAGGAATTTGTGTGCTGAGAGGTGCATCGAAAGTGAATCGACGTCGTAATCGCGGTAACCAAAAAATGAACGCAATGCAGCACCTACATCGCCATCACATCCGATGTATATGCGCATACCCACATGCACGCATATGAGCAGCATCTACATAAACGAAAAAGTATTGACATTTCCAAAATAGGATTGAAAACAATGAAGAAGCATTAAAAAATATTCATTTGTTTTCGACTACTTGAATACTTTTGAATCCCATTGTTCTCAATTCTATTTTTGAAATCTCTATACTTCTTCGTTCACTGGGATAGATACCAGTGTCGATATCTATGAGAATAATGAGTGATGGTAACATACCCAGCAATCGCAAATGGATAAAAAAAGTATTGAAATGCAATTCATTTTAAGAGTCTTTGAATTTGTACTTTGGTAAAAACGTATATAAAACCATCTTTGACCGCAATGCATTTCTATTTGTTCATACGTACCAGAGGTTGGGATCGAAGTATTGAATTTGGTCACCCGAAAAAAAATGACACCCACTTTTTTCATAAAATCTCCAAGTTTCCATTAGAGGAATAATGGTGAGAGTCGAGACATATTCAGATTTGCGTCTCTTGTTTGATACTAATATTTCTTTCTCCAATTGTAAAATCGTATTTCAATCCGCAATCCTAAATCCGAAATCCGTAATCCGCAATACGTAATCCGCATTCCGTAATCCTCAATCCGTAACCCGTAATCCGCATTCCGCAATCCGCAATCCGTAATCCGCAATTCATCACCCGCAATTTCTGAATAAGAAAATGTATTTCTATTAATCTGAATCGAAAATAAGCTTTCCCAATAAAATATGCCACTAGCATACACCGTAATAGAAACTAAGTATGTATAAAAAGCTTTTGCGGTTGAATCTATCGGAATGACAAAATGGTTTTCTTATACTATAGTTTTGTAATATCATTGTAATTTTTTTGTAATATACGGTATTGTATAAGTTTCTTTATGGATGCTGAACAAGTTATTCTTCCAACTCGTAGGAATAAAAAAAGATTTGTTGTAAAATATTTCTAGAGTAAAAAAGTATAATTAATCGAATATATAATTGAATTTGTTATTTATAATTTCGCATTCACAATCCACATTTTAATGAAACGATTATTTTAATGCATTAAACGCTCATGGTTATAAAATATGAAATTAATATTTTTGGATTAAAATGTATACTATTATTTCCAAGTATGAATTCATTTCCGTCGATATATATATGCGATTCTATCCGTTATCTCGTTTGCAACCAAAAATAATTGTAATGTCATAGTCTATTTGTCAAATTTGATAGAAATGTATTAATTCATTTTAATACAGTTTAACGAATTCAAAGTACGAATAGGAATGGATTAAAATTTGTTATCCATTTTAATCCAGTTCCCAATTACTATAGGATAGTTTCGATGAAGAGTCAAGAAGAGGATTCACGTTCTCGGCCGCAGGTGAAGAGATAAAAGAACAAGGAAAAAGCATTCGGTTCCACGCGATACAAAAAAGTCATTCATGCTTTTATCAAAGCTGCACCCTGTCAAACGCTCAACTCAAACCTTCGACTCAATTATATGTATGCGTATATATCTCCAAACGTAGTCGCGAACTGCGGCTGCCTCAAAACTACATTTGTAAAATACTAATTTTATATGTATGCGCGTATTTCTTTCATCTGCTTATTTGTTTCTTTTTCTTTTATGTATACATGCATATAAAGGACGCCGTCTCAAGGCTACGATGGCAATGTAAAAAAGTGAAAGAAAAAATACTTTCGCCTTTATATATATATATGTATTCGATTCGATCAGAGGTACAAGCCACCGATTAAAATATGGGAGAGGAGAGAACATTACAGTTGTCTTATATTTTTTAAAGCATTCGCTTATTCTTTTTCCGTTCGCCGTATAATTGTTAAAATGGCCAGCGACACCTTGTATATATATATAGGATGAACCGAAGGCGAGAATCCCATGGCCCAATCGTAGCGGAATATAATGTATATATATACGGCGAAGTGGCAGACGCGAAACCTGAAAGCGAATGAAAAACGAGCGAAATAAAAACAAAAGAAGACTGAACAATACTTGGTCTCGCAACTCCCATGCTTCATATAAATAAGTTGCAGCATTATATTTCTCTGCAACCTTGTATATAAGATGACTTTCGGTTTAACGATGCATCTCATTGCTAGACTGCATCTATATCGCGGGTGCGAAATTTCATTTTGCGCCCGTAATATGGATCCTTTTGTTTTTATCGCGGTATAGGCGTGGAAGCAATACCTGTTGTACTTATTCCAAAATACTTATCGATACGTGATTCAAGCGCTAATTCATTGTCATAGTGGGACCGCGTGTGCGCAAAATCGCATTTTGCACCCCCCTGTGAGAAAAATGCTATTTTCTTGATGGTAAAATTTCATTAAAACATTTATCGTTATTTTTACACTTTTGCCATAAAAACAGGGACGCTTTGTCTTCAAAATGACAAAATCCCATTAGTCCGGAACGTACGGTGTATGTATATACGAGTAGTCTAAAGTAATTTATTCCTGTTTCCCTTTATTTTCTGGACCCTATTCCCCATCTGGAATTTATCGCTTTTGATATCGAATTTGAATTCAGTGACCTCGAGAAGGCTTGCCGGGTAACCAGTTCCGACCGCATTAGTCGCATATTTAATGTAATTAGAAGAGTCGATCCACCTTCCTTTTCTTGGTCCAAGAGAGAAATTGGTCACAGTTAATCTTATTATAGAAAAGAATTTCACCGCGTGAAAAAAATCACTCTTACAGACCTATACACTGTCTCAATTGGAGAGATGTACAGACGTCGGAAAACGATATTTCCGAACGACATTTCGTCAGAAAGTAACGTAACCCAGGTTCAAGAGAAAAATTGCCAATTATCATCGTCACACACACACACACACACACGCGCGCGCGCGCGCGCGCGCGTATATATCTATATTGTGCGTAATGACGGTAAAATTAAAAAAAAATGTACTGTATTTTTCGTGGTTATAACGAATGATGATAGGAATCGTTGCACGTCGAGAATATAATGGAGGACAAGGTTATATATATATACGTGGGCCAATAGCGAGTGTAACGTGAATTACATACCAAAAAAAAAAAACAAAAAAAGTAAAACGAGGAAGGTCAACTGCTTGTAAGTATATAGTCGTTACGAAACCTGGACATTATATATAAGCCTTTCGGATCTGCATATACGCGAGAAACCATACGGGCGTTTTTAATTCGGATTTAATCGAATTTCGCCAGACTCCGAGTGCCGGCCGATTCGGCAAAACTGCATTAATCCGATGTTTGTAATATTATATATAATTACTCATTTATAACAAAGTTACTCAACCCGCGTGTGATCGGTTGAGTATATGGTTTGACAATTATGCTTGCGAGTTATAAGCTGGACTGAAATTTAAATTGTAGCACGTACACAATATTGTTGCCAAGTAAATATATATATATGACTAGGTAATCGGAATTGGACATGATTAAACTGTGAATAATTATATTAAGAAATGATTCTTGACCGTTGATATAAATTGTAGAAATTTAAAAATTTAACGAATTACGGTCACTATACTAATTGTCAAGGTTCAATTGACCACAACAATAATAAACAAATAAACAAATAATAAATCGGCCTTGATCTAGGCCGAAAATTTTACATATACATATATATTTTGTTTATTATTGTTGTGGTCAATAGGTTCAATACCTTGAGTCCTTGACAATTAGTATAGGGACCGAAATTCGTTAAATTTTGAAATTTCTACAATGGTTAAACTGTATTGAAATGGATTAAATTCTGAAAAAATTACAAAGATATTATAAAATTATTTTTTCATTACGATGGATTCAAACGCGATTCCAATGGTTTCAATTACAGTGTACTAATATGGCATATTTTATTGAGAAAACTTATTTTCGATTCAGATTAATAGAAATACATTGTCTTATTCAGAAATTTTAATTGAAACGCATTAATAGGTCACTTTTTCGATAATATTATTATTATTTTTGAATTCAAATTGAATGAAACAACAAAAAATTTCCTTATTCAGAAATTTGGATTGAAACGCATTGCAATGAGACACATTTTCGATAATATTATGTTTGATTTATCGAGAATATGATTTTTGGATTCAAATTGATTGAAATATAAATTTTCACATTCAAAAATCCGTATAGAAACGCATTAACGTAGCTCATTTATTTAAGAATATAATTTTTGGATTCACGTGGATTCAAATTTATAGTTGCCAATTCGTAATAACGAATAGGAATGGATACACGGACTGTATATGAATCAGACATGTATAAGCGTGAATTAAAGAAATCAAATTTTCTTTTCGTATGAACAAATAGAAATGCATTGCGGATAAGAATGGATTCGTTTTCCCCAAAATAATTAAATTATATATGAATTGTATATATGATAAATATATTGTTTTTAATATTTTATGTATTTTCAAAAATAAAATTCGATATGAAGGTAAAAACAGTAAAGAAGCGTGAAACAAAAGGAATTTGATTAAATCTTTTTCTGTCATCGCATATCTCAAAGTATTCGATCGGGCAGAGCAAACGTGGCTATACGCTCAAGCTATAGTAGCAGCGAGCCAAGACGATTTCTTGTTAGAATAGCCGTGAATCAACGAACCGTGAACTTGAAAACGATTGACTTCGCATTTTTCGCTTGTTTTATAGTATAAAAAGGGGGATTCCGGCCTTCCGCTAATTTTCATTCGTTTTCCCAACGTGATTCCTTCCTTTTTTTTTAATATCACATAAATTAATGTCTATCAATGATCTTTCAACATCTCTTTAAGTGAAAAGCAACGAAAAAAAATAAAAATATGCCTCATTTCATTCCATTTGTAATCGAATCGAAATTGATGTGTTTTATGACATATTGAATCCCATTTAATCCCCCGTAGAATTACAAGAAATCCGCAATTATTATTCTAATCTATCTAATTTGTCACTGGAGTTCAATTTTACTCAATTGAATAATAATCGACTATCCTTCTTGTAATTGAATTAATTTCAATAGAATTCAAAGAATTTCATGAGATTGAATGTGATTGAATATTTTGGAAAATGTATATCCATTACAATCCCTTCCAATTCCATGTTGAATACTTAAATACATAAATACTTGAATAAAAGCGTACGATTTCTATTCAATACTTATATAAAACGTGAATACTTCTGCTAGATGATCACTTCAAGTACAAGCTGACTTGAAATAATTTTGATTCATTGCAATTTTAATCAGTTATTAGTTACAGCTTTAATCAATGACAATAGCAGTTATTATTTGCGACGAACTACTTGTTTATTTTGACAACTTGTTTTACATTTTTTTCATCATTTTTCATTTATTTCATAATTTTCATTTTTTTTCTCATTTTTTTTTTTACTTTTTTAATTCCATTATTCCAGTATTCTTTTTTTTTCAATTGTTTTTCTTGGATTATTTGTTAACAGAATAAAATGTGAGGAAGGCCTAAATCTTTTGGCTGAAACGTTAATACCATATATGTTATTATTTTTTATATATCTTATCATTCTGATTCGTTAAGAAATTATTAAGGTTTTTTTTCATTTTCAACAAAAACCAGAAAAGAAAGAATTTTTAAATTATATTTTTCATTTATATTTTTAATTGTTTTTCATTTTTATCGTTGTTCTTCATTTATTTCATGTAATGTTTTTCATTATTTTAAATGTTTCTAATTATTTTTAATTTTGTGACATTTTTTTTGTCATTTTTTTTGTCATTTCTTTTTTTGACATTTTTTTGTCATTTCTTTTTTTTGGCATTTTTTTGTCATTTTCTTGTCATTAATATATGGTTAATTAATTAATAATTAATTAATAATTAATTATGGTTTTTCATTATTTTTCATCTTTCTCGTTATGTTTCTTTTTTTTCGTTACTTTTGATTGCCTTCATTATTTTTGATGACTTTATTTATTATTCGGTATGAAAATCCAAGTATTTCGATTATGTATTGTTACAATTTACTGCGACACCATTGTCTTTAATTAACATTGAAATTAAGATTTGTCAAAAATCGTGAATATATCTCGACTTCTAATTGGTCGATTTTTAAAAATCGATGACTGCGATTCATTCGCTGTATACATTTCCAAGTTCTTAGAGTACTCGTTCATAATTACATATTGTTTGGATTGTAACAAGTAACTGTATACAATGGACATATGTATAAAGGTTATACTCTTTAACTTACATATATACAACCACTGAATACGATCATGTACGTTTATTGGTATAATAAATTTTTGAAGACGGCTATTATCACGGCCGAAACGTCAAATTAAAGTTTCTTTAATGTCTACTGACCGTTCAACCAAGACTTTCCATATATATTTAATTATTCATATTGCGGTCAAGAAATTAAAATGCATGTGTATATATACTAATAGTATTAAACCTATAGAAAGATACAACTTTAAAATTTATATCATATATATATTATTTTGTTAAGAATTGTGAAATCTCAATTTCTAATTGGTCAATTTAAACAAATCGATCATCTTTCGAGTCGATATGTTTTCTGCGAAATTTTTATTATTAATCAATTTTTTCTTTTTTTTTTTTTTTTTTACTAAATTCCTCAAGTAACGCGCGTGATATAATATTTTTCTTGATAATGTTTTTTGGTCTCATCCACCATTTTTCGAAGTAACTGTAACAATTAAATTGATGTACAATTACTGAAGATAAATATGTAATTATAGATATCATTCATTAAATGATTACCCGCAGTTAATCAGCAACGACAATTATTTTAGCCTTTCCGGTTTTCCCGACGCATTTTACAAATCGGTCAAAAACCGACCTGTTATGTACTTTGGCCGTTTTAAAGAGATGCCTATCGATGTCACTAAAATCTTATGCCGTAAAGTGACTTTGCATTTTACGGTCATTTCAGCGAGTTTGTGTACATATATGTGCGTGCAATATGCCGACAACAGCAAAAGGAAACGAACGGAGAAGCGTCGTAGCAAGGACGTTGTATATCCGCCGGAAGTAGAAGGGCGTCGACTTGACTGCATCCGACTATACGCGAAATGTTAAATAGCCAAGTGCGATTGGCTATTAACCTCGTAAAAATCATGTTATTCTCGATATCTTGGTTGACATATATAGATTAAAAAAAAAAAACAATTATCAAGCAAAATTAAGCGAAATAATCGAGATTGTACTCGGCAAAAATAAGGCCCCTGTATCATACAGTTTAAGTGTTATTCGTGGGACTTGTATTTATTTACATTTTGTAAGTCGTTTTTTTTTTTAATGTAATCCAATCTATAACCTGAATTTCAACTACACTGAGGTAATCGCAATATATTGAACATTGTTAACAAATTTTTTCAGAAATTAAGAAATTGTCCTTCCTTCGAAAAATGTAGATTAAAAATTTTGAAATGATTTTTTTGTCCTCGCCTTACAATAATTCATCTAAAGTAATATTTTTACAAGAAGTTTCGTTGAAAAAAAAAAAAAAAAAAAAAAAACATGGGGCGTTAAACGTAAAAAAGGCGACTGTAAAGGGGGAGCGAAAAAGTAGACATGACTTATAACTTTTCGTGACATTAATCGTAAAGAAGGTTACTTTAAAGAAGGACCTAAGAGATCGACTTCAAGAGTACTTTTTCCACTCATTCCGTGCAACATTTTACCACTGATGCTGATTGGGTTAAAATATATACTGGTAGCCAATTTGAAGGAAAATTCGAATTCACAAAAATGCACGCGGGTATCCTCGTGTACGTGATATACGCCGATGCCTCGTGTGCACGAGCCTTGGCTCCGGTACCTTTAGGCTCGTGACCTTTAAATGCCGACACTGGGGTGGGGAGTGCACTCCGCGCAACTCCCCGTTGCCGGGAGCAGTATATATATATATATATATATATATGGACTCGCTTCGCGCACGGAATCTCATTCGCACGATAATCACGCGCGTCATTCGCGTAGGAAGCGGTGCCCATTTATTTTTTTCGAAATTACATTTTCGAAATCCTCAAATTATTCCGCGATGATTTTACCCAAATAATTGAGCCATTAGAAGAGGAGGGAGGGGAGAAGGGTATTTCTACGACAATGAGATTTTTTTTAATTCGTTATTTTCGACGCATACTTGTAAACGAACCAAGAATCAACGGATGTACTTTGGAGAAGAAGGAACCTCTTAAAGTAAGGGGGATGTAGTCAGAAGTCAGAAGGGGATTTGGAAAAGGGGAATCTGGAAAAAGAGTTTTTGGTTACAAAGACTACCCACGATTGTTGAAAATTCAGTATACGCGTAAATCGTTTTCGTAGCATTCCAATTGCGAGTGCAAAAATGGAATACATTTTACGTGGAAAGTTGCGCGCACGGCGCGACGAGCTAGCTACAACAACAGACCGTTCGCGGCTTATTACGAGGCGGAATTTCCTTAATGGCAGAGTCATTAATGAAACGGAGTGCATTAAGGCGAGTGCGTAACCTCCTCTATGCACCATCTCCCTCCGTTCCCTCGTCCGACTCCTCCTCACCCGCACCCCGTGCGGAGGGTTCAGCCGCGTTCTTCCGATCATACTGATCCCCGTGCGTAACGTTCCCACGCGCAAGGTGTGTCGGCGGGATTCCCGAGTGCATATGCATGTCGTTGCTTCGCCCGGCGTTACTAATCGTTTCGTGATTGATCATATTTTTTTCTCTCTCTCTCTCTCTCTCTCTCTCTCTCTCTCTCTCTCTCTCTCTCTATCGTTGATGCATTCGCGTCGCCAAGAATTTCTTTTGTTATTAAATTATTCGAAAATCGCAAATTGGGAATGTAACTTACACCATGATAACCTAACCTGACCTGGCATAACCTAATACAGCTTGACCAGAAATGACTGCTTTCAATTAGTCTTTAATCGAATGGTCGTTTAACCTTTGTTAATAGAAATATATTCCTGGCGATGACCTATGACGTGCATCCTAGAGTAAAGACAATGAAACGTGGATTTCTTCATGGAGATCATCGCGAGTGGAGGGTAGTTATTTAGTTGGACATTTCATCTTTTAGGACATTCCATATTCTAGAGCACATCGCCTTCTACAACACTTCATTCTCTAGGTTAATTCATATTTCATGACGTTATATGTCCTCCAGGATACTTTACCTTCGGACCCCCTCGTTTTCCAGGACCAGCGATCTCTAACGAAATTAGACGGAAATATCACAATAACACTGGATTTACCTGAAACACATTTGCTTTTATGTATCTATACTTTATTTGCATTCTTAATTTGTATTATTCGTAACCTTATAACAATAAAGTTGACATTAAAGCTCTAATATATTTTTAATAAGCTCGTCTAACATCGGCGCATCCCTTCATGCCCGGGGCCAAAATCGCTTCACCGGGAATATTCCAGAATGAAACTCAAAATTTGGCTCAATCTAAGACACCTGGCCTTCTGGGGCACTTCAGTTTCTATAGGTAGCTTCATCTTCCAAAACCTTCAAAGATACTTTACCCACTTTATTCTGGAAGTATCCTGGAAGAACATTTGTCTAAAAGGACGGTTGTAACGTCTAAAAGGTCGTTATATTGGTGTTCATTTATAAAATTTCATTCAAAAAAGGCCGCAGCTCCCATTAAATCGTTGGGCTACCTTTTTAGACGTTACAACCGCATATCAGAGCGAAATAGAGGGTAGACCTGCGTAAATACGTTATATCTCCAGAGGGGTACGTTCCGACATTCGACTTCCGTATGCGTCCATATAGAAACTCGATTAATTCCAAACTCAGGAAGCTTTTCGTCAAGGTTTTCTCCTAATACTATTTTGTATCCCCATCACATTTGGAAAAGTCGGAACCCTGTAAGAGCATTCAAATGGGAACCAGCGGATCGGTCCCCTCCGTTCATATACCCATGCGTAGGCGCCCGTCGCCTTCATTGTTGCCCTGGAAAATGCAAGTATATGTCGTTGTAAACGGAGCGGTCCATCATCAACCAAGTGGACCACCCGGTACATGGAGAGAAGTAGCATCGGGGGCCTTCGAATAGCAAGAACCTCGTAAAACAGGAGGCGCGCGCGAAAGACGCGAGGAAAGAAAGGAAGAAAAGGTGGGTATATATCGTCGTATATATATACGTATACACACGTATAGTGGTTACCGAAGGAGATCGCATATATATATAGCGAAGCGAGATGAAACGAGACGGATAGATAGAGCCTGCGGCCAGTCGTCGACGGAATCGACTCAAAGGCCGGTCCGCAACGACGACGACGCCGATGCCTGTCGTGGTCCGAACTCAAGGGGGAGTCCACCAGGGGTAAGGGACCAAGCATCAGCAGGGGGGTTTGGGTCATTGGTTGTTCGGCTGCATGTGTATGTATATATATGTATACATATAGCATATGGGAAATGTTACGGCCGCGACTATAGTCATTGGAATGCGTCCTTTTTTCCTTTTTGTGTCTCTCGCCGCGTATATACCTGGCAATCCACTCGTAGCCTCTTTATCTGGATCTCTCTCTCTCTCTCTCTCTCTCTCTCTCGCACTTGCGAGTAATCCCCGGTCGCAGAGATGGAGCTTGATGGACGGAGAATAAGAACGAGAGAGAGAGAGAGAGAGAGAGAGAGACTCGAGAAGACGAGAGAACAGGTATAAAATATCCAGTTGCGGTAAATGAGGAAAAGAGACGCCATCCGAGTCCGATACCACGCGAGAGAACGAGGGATAAGGTATAGGCCGAAATAAAGAAAGGAAGGAATGAACGAATGGGAGACGAGTGGGAGCGGAAAAGGGGAGAAGAAGAATGAGAAAAAGAAAAATATGAACGGGTCAGAGGAAGCAGGATGGAGAATACACGGGGGCCACGAAACACGAGGGCGAACGAGGGAAAGAAACCGCGATAATGGTCGAAAGAGAATGAGTATAGAGACGGAAAGAGGGGGAGGAGATGGCAGAGGAAGAAAGACGGAATTAATCAATCGGCGTATTTCCTATATAACTGATTGGTACGTTAATTAATTGCGTGCGGGAAACCCGCGTTGTTCGATCTCAGGATTGGTCGTTCAATCCTGAATATATATATATACACGTATTATATGGATGTACAAAGTGGACAGGAAACAAATCGCGCTCGAAATCGTCGTTCCTTACATAAGCACGTTCCGCTCCGTAGGACGCGAGCCTAATTTCATTTGCGTTTGTGGTTATAATGAAATTTGTCCGCTTTGCAATGGTCACGATTCCGGCATTAATTTCGACAATTTCCAACAATTAAAGCTTCATCATTCGGGACCGAAACATTGTCTTCGGGAATAAAATTGCGTAAATGATGTGGCAAAGGGTCCATTCCTCACATAATAGCTAGGATATTGATTTTCACCCGATTTCTATTATCGTCCAATTAATTTAAGTCGATTCCAATATGTTCCAAACAAGATTTTCTTATTACAGTCTATATTTGATTGGTTGACCTGATCGAAATCATATACCTGATTATGTCCAGTTCTATTTCATTAAATCTTTAGTGTCATTTTAGATCTGCAGATTTATCCGCAAAGTAATGCGAATTAATCGAAATCAGATCTTATTCAGGATCTGATGGATCTGATCCAAAATATGATGTGAAATTAAGATAAGATTGAAGCTAAATTGTTTTGGATATATTCAGATCAATTCGACTCAATTCGAACACGAAGGCTCACCTGATCTAGCGGGAAACTTGACGGTCGGATATGTAATTAAGTCATATAGGGTAGTGTTTGATCATGAGGGTCACTCTAAAGCCGTTTAAACAAGAGCAAGGTCTGGATACCTTTTGGAATAGAAACTTTACATATTTTTTTTTTCCCTTTTTGTAACGACTATAAAGCATAACTATGAGAATACGTATTTAGTGAGAAAGGAAATGACGTTGAATTCCTCTTCTTGAAAGTTACTTCAGAAATGACTTTGACTTTTTTCAAAAATGAACCTTACTTATAATCCCGGGACTAATTTGACACCCTATATATTGGGACATTTTACTTGATCACAGATTTTTTGATCTCTTTCGCGATTAGTGAAGTTTAATTAATAAGAAATGATTCTTGACCGTTGTTGTAAAATGTAAAAATTTCAAAAATTAACAGAATTACGGTCACTATACTTATTGTCTTGGTTCAATGACCCAAAACATTAATAAACAATATATATGTACTGAAGAGGGATTTGATCTACAGGCCGAAAATTTTACATATATATTGTTTTGGGTCATTGAACCAAGACAATAAGTATAGTGATCGTAATTCTTTTAATTTTTGAAATTTATACATTATTGAAGTTAATTTATAAAAATTTTCCAAATTTGCGTAAGTAGAATAAATTGAAGTTGCAAGAGAGACTATAAAGTAATTTAAAAGCAATTTAAAAGTAATTTAATAAAGTCTATTTTGTAAGTAGACAATACTCATTACATATACAATATTCAAAGGAGCGTTCATTCGAAATAATGCATTGAATATAAAAATTGAAGTTAATGAATGAAAAACAGTTAACTTTAATTACGTTAATAGTAAATTAACTATATCAACTAAATGATAGTTAATTAACGAAACCAGATGAGAAATTTGAAAGTTATAAATACAATTATATATATTTTCAACGATGTTAACTTGATTAAGTTATAAAAGGTAAATATATGAATTACTTCGCCTGACGCAAGGCGGGCGAAGTATTGAATTCACCAACAAAAATTTTTCCGATTCTTCGATTTTGGGAATTTTTTGGTGGAAATCTA
>JAPYZR010003987.1:0-30881 GCA_030522945.1 Trichopria nigra
ACAATCACTGTTATGTAACTGTGCCAATTTTGAGGCGACATTTTAATGTAACTGTTACATAATTGTGACATAACTTCTGTGAATGTTTGCTGGGTTGTAAAAAGGCAAAAAAGAACATTTCCTATAAATGCAGAAAAATTGGATATTATCTTGATGTAAATCAAAATCTCAGAAAAAAATGTATCTGATAAGATTCAGCGGAGAAATCAATCCTGCAACTATTATGAAAATCTGACTCAATCGTCTGTGAGGAAAAAGCCGTACAACGGCGAGACATACAATATCGTATAGAAGTATAGAGATTATGCATTAACGTCTATTAAGGAAGTTGTCGAAACTATAAGATGGCTTTAGTAAGCCTCGAGGGTATTCATAAGTTAAATAGAAACAATGGATACCAAGAAGGCGTTTAAGTGGCGGATACGCTGTCGCATACCATCCAAACTAAATCCAACTAAACTAAACTCTCATGTATAGACGTTCGCGTCATGTCGATGAATGGTCTCTTTGTTTCTATTTTATTGTTCTTTCAAGTAAATTAATTTTTGGTATATTCCAATATCTGATTAGAGTGAAACTTGTTACCATTGTGTGGTTGCCTCTCTTAGATCAGGACAGTTTTTAATCGTAATATTATTAGGATTCTATATTACGTATATATATGTGTGTGTTTGTGTGTGTACTATAATAAATTGCTTACTACATTAACATCTAATCAAATTACGTTATACGAGAAAAACCAGTCGTGACCACTATAGTTTTCATCACCGCCATTGAAACCCCAGGATTCCGATCCATGATTCCCACCCGTGATAATATACTTTGCATTACAGGGTTTTGATCTGTTTTCGTACGTATCGTTGAAATATTTGCACGCCCGTATATTCATTTACAGTAATGTGCTGTTAATGTGATGAATTGCAATACGTAGCTCATGGTTGTACAAAATTACAACTCGACATGTTAAAATAAAAAGCCACGTCGATTATAAAACCAGTCGATAATATAATGAATAAATGAACTTACATATAACTTCCATATACGCCTCCCGATGCTCGGTTTTAAATGGCGGACCGTCCGTGCTGACTTCACATTTGTAACGGCCGGAAGCCGGAAGTTTCACGTGCTTCAGTTGCACCTGACGATGGTCCGACAACCGGTGCTGAAACAAAGAAAAAATTCACGTCTAGAATAAAAGAAAACACATATTCAGGATCCATTGCGTACGCGATGACATAAAGCAAATCAGAGCTACGTTAAGAAAAATTAGGTACATGAAATAAATTCCACCATCTGAAAAAGGTCGTATCTGTCAATACCCTTGGAGTCGCTAAAATTCTGTGGAGTCAGTAAGAACTAGGAGACGACGGGATCGCGAAACATATATACCTCGAGGGTTCTCAATATTTCCGTCAAATCAAGTTCGCCTTATTTCACGGAACTTTCCCGATAGTCTGAGTCACCTCAAACGCAGACGGGAAATGTATAGGTACGACTCTCGATGTGTATATATACTGTTGCCTGCACAGCTTTTCACAGCGTGGAACTCCAATAGCGAATGGAATCTGAGAATCTTCCTCCTCTTGTTTTACTGTTTATAACGAGTTGAGGAATAAGACTCGCAATGTTTGTAACGCTACTCATATTCCAAAACTTGTCAAGCGCCATTGACTGTATGGGACTTTGAAAGTAAATGTGGACAAAAGTCAACTGGGAGCTTTCGCTGTTAATTTTCGTTACGACAATTGGAATAAATCAAACGACAGCAAACCTAATAATACCATTTTCTTTACGTTAAAGAACTTTTTATATATTTACGTATTTTCTGTTATTTACATATCAATATTAGTTACATAATATGTTTATGCAATATTCTCTTTTTCTATGTAATAAATCTCTCAAAATACCGAAACCATTAATGTTTTAGTCAAATCCAAGTTATTTATTGTCTGATGTTATCGTTACATACTCTATTGTAGTCGAGTTCAAATATATAAATTTGGGTAGTGCGAGAACACTGTACGGCAATGGCACGGGTATAAGGCCAAATATTTTCGCACTGTACAGCGAGCATGTAGCTGTCTTAACCAATTATTCTGCTGCTGCTGTAGCGAAAGAAAACTCAGCATGTCGTTTTGCTCAAGCGGCCACAGTATTTTCTGTTTCTATATATATTACGACAAACATTTCGCCGCGCAAGGAAAACATTCGCTGTGACGACAAAATGTTTTCATCCGTTTACGATGATGTCAACAATAGGCATTGCTTAACAAACTAGTATTCCAAAATATAGTTGAAAACAATTACATTAAGCAAACAATTAATAATACGCTTCCTTTAATCCTACTATGTATTAGTTATAATGATTTCATCCTCTCTTTCCTCTCTCTCTCTATATATATATATGTCTACCTATATCTATGATTGAATATAAATGGATAAGATTATAACGTTTGTTCTTTGAATATAATGATTACAAATTGCAATTGTATATCATCAATCCCAGATAAATAACGTTTAGCAGAACAAACAGGACGAATGTGAATATTAAATGTACGATTCAATTTGCGAAAGCAAAATCCTGTCATGATTTTGCTATCTCGTCCCAGAAATTGTAAAATGTAGGTCACAATTTAGGTACTGTAATCAAAACGAAAATTCGTATTGTAATAATAAAGATGATTGAACATACCAGAGCCCACAGAGAATACAGAGCCGATTACATATTCCATGTTCGGGGACAAGTAATTACATTTGTTTTACCAATTATTACTGTCATTGATATACCATGCTCGAGTTAACATTTTTTCAAAATAATAAATTGGCAAGAATTGTACAATTTTATAATTCATTTAAATGTTTCGAAAAAAGTTGAAATTTATCACGCAATGGCCGTGTTCGAAATACATGTTCTATCATACTATCGTGATTTATTCCTGGCATATTTTCAATTATTTGAAAACATATTAATAAAATATTAGGATTTGGCAATAAATGAATCTAGAATATATCACCCGTATAATTCTTAAAAATTAGCATGAATAATATATTAGTCATACAACGGTTAACTTCCATAAATATTCCGGTGATAATGCAAACTTTACGTATGCAAATTTTATGCTAATTGAATATGATCTATAAGCATATATTGAGTACCACACATTAGATAAGCATTCAGTCATCTGTAGATGTTTTCAATAAAATTCACTCAAAACTTCGTTGCATTCATGGACGTTAAAATTCATAAACAAAAGGATATTACAATAATAATAAACTCGTATCACAAAAGAATTAAACATTATAGTTTAAGAGATCAGGATTAGTGTAGACACATGACAATGAAATTGTCCTATCCATAATTCAGATACAGTATATGAAACAAATTTTAGAAAACAATGACTATCTAAAATATTTCATTGATCAAAGAGTATACAATGGATATTTGATATTTAGAACACAACATCGACGAATGCAAAACCGTACGTAAGAAACCACCTAACGAGATGGGGGTAGTTCTGTCCCTATAGACAAGGTCTGTCCGAAGTAATTGGACGCAAATGCAAAAACATATCTGAATGTCGTTTCTTTGAAAAATAAAAACATATTTTCAAAACTGTCAATAACATAAAAGATAAAGATCTTGAATTACAGGAACATAAGTTTTGTAAACAATTAATTGTGTTTACAGAATTTTCGCAGATGAAAAAGAGATTATACCTATATATAAACATTAGAGATCCGGGCAGAGTTGCCAGATAGTCTAAGTGGGGATGTACATTTCAAATGTAATTTTGGCGATTTATCGGTTATTATATAAGGTTATTCCTCCATTTTCTGGTTCTGGTGGTGTTTTTCCACTTTCCTTTAATACACAAAATAAAACTTACAATAACTATAAAATACATATATAATTGATGTAACGTAAAAGATTGTGACGTAACGTAACGTAAAGTCTTGATGAAGGCCTACGAGAGGTTAAAACGTTGAAAACGTACAGGGATAAGAATTAACATTTTTTTTCACGAATGAAAGTCTGTTCGCAAAATGCCATCTGGTATGGTAGAATTTCTACAAAACATAGAAACGAAGACTATTAATTTCAATTAAATTATACGTAACTTTTGTTGTATTTAATAATCGATTAATTATTAAATCTTAATTATCAATAAATGCTACTGCTTTTTAAGTGCACTGTAACAAAATTGGAAAGTATATCTGAAACTTTTGTGATCGTAATAAAATGTTTGCACTTTCAAGTTATTAAAAGACCGTGCATTGCCAAGATACAACAAGTAAATAGTCAACGTTCGCAAATCAGCCCTAAAAGGTGAATTACATTAATTTGATAAATTTCCTCAAAACACTGACGTTGGCGTGCGTATCAGCCGTGTATTTTTGTATTACGAAAACATCGCTCGTTAACAAATTCTGTGTTTAATAAGCCAAACAACCTTAGATAACGCTCCCTAAAGATTTCATGTGAAAACCACAATAACGGTTTAATGCATATACAAAACATAACAGGAGAGAATATACCAAGGTCTTATGCACGATATTCCCCAAAGATACGATCCCACTATATGCTCATACGAAATCCCATCCTCTGGTGGTAAAGTATGCATCGGTGAAACTGAAAAGGGGGAAATCAGAACGAAGCAGAAAGAGCATATTCGATGCGTGTTTTCTTTATTCGAGTCGTCAAAAATTGCATATTGTCTGTAATTTATTGTTCGTATTTTTCCAGAATACGTTGCACGTTATACAGCTCTCCTATATTTGTGGAATTCTAATGCTTTTATAACGGTAATAACGTTGCAGTGTATTTTTGAATAAAGAATATAGAGTGGAGTATCATATCATAACGCATACTATTATCTTTGTTTTTTTAACCTTCCTCATCTGTATATTGTCAATTTTATTTAATTTGCTTTTGTTAAAAGCTACCATACGAGTTTAAATAATAGTTGTTTTTATTATTGATTCATATTTATAAATATTAAATATTACGTTATATTTAAATATTTTACATTTTTTATATTTTATGTTATTGTACAAGTGTTATATTTTCTATATACAAATATTTTGGCAAGTGATATTGCAAAGAAGTTTTGCTTCCAGGAAATTATTGAAAAAACTTTATTCAAATACAAACTCACGTAGGTTAGAGTTCAATAATTCGTTTTACCCGACCACTGAGCATTTTCAATAAGAAGACGTTATCGAAAAGTTAAAGTTGCCGCGGGCGAGAATACCCGGCAAAGTCATATCGAAATATCATTGAGTTCTAATCGAGGCTACTCTCGTGCCATGAACTTGAAACTCGATTCGAACGTAATTCAGGGCGCTCCTCGCTGCATACTAGTATGTGGATATATATAAATACGTTAGGCTTATACGTGTATATACATATACGTGTCGTAGGTCAAATGAGGGAGGGTTTTAGAGTGTTTTATGGCGTCCCGAGTGAGAAAACGTGTTGGAAAAAGGAAGCCATAATTTTCAGAACAGATAGAATCGAGATGCTGATAATCCATTTACCTGGTTGCCAGTACAACCTTCTTTCAGCTGATACACGACTCTTATATCACTTTCCAACACCTTCATCCCGCTTATCCGTTCTTTACGATTCCGTCTTCGCCCGTACAGGATTGTATCTCTTTTTGTCATTTTCTTCATTTGTTCTTTTGGTTTTATCTCGTTTCACCTTTTACGACACACTTCGAAACCACGAATACTGCTGAAAGGTTAAGAATAGCTCTGTATCATGAATTACAATTAGAAAGATGAGTTATATATCTTTTATTGTTGTTAGAAATTTTATTTTCGATAAATTTCGACAACCAATTTTTTATTTCTCACGATCTGTTATCAATTTTTCATTTTTTGTTGTTTTTTTTTTTTTTTTTTTTTTTTTTTTTTTTTTTTCCTTTTTTTTTTTTTTTTTTTTCTTTTTTTCTTTTTTCTTTTTTTTTTTTTTTTTTTTTTTTTTATTGAAAAATGATTTAAGAAAATTTGCAATATACTTTTAAAATATTAATATCTTATGAAATCGATAACAAGGTTTAGAATAAGGACAGTAAATGACAAATTATGCGAAATTAATTTAAAAAAAAAATTGAATTTTCTTATATTGGCTGTGCTGCAACTCCATCAGTGACTTTTTCAATGAATCAACAATTAAATCTCATAATTATAAGAAAAATTTAGAGGAACTTAGAAATTATAAATGTGATCAAAAATAAATGTCCTCACAAGTGGAAATACCCGAAATTCATTAACGGGAATATCAAAAATAAAATTAGACGACTGGTTTTAAATAATACGCTTTCCTAAGCATTAATATTACATGCTTCCGCCGGAATCGTCGCAGTTTAAGTGATAAAAGACATTGTGGCCTGGCAGAAAGTGACTTAGCATAAGTAGTCACACTACTGTCTCGGTCAGACTCACCGCGTGCTAAGTAGTTAATTGTCATTTTAGTCGGACTCCGCATAACTCGGTTACTGATATAACCGCGGCGAATTCTAACGTTGTTACGTACAAATCTGAGAAATCGATAAGTCCTAATTAATATACAGCGACGAGGCGCTGTCCCGAACAGTGCTCGCAGTTTCCTCGTTTCGGTTCAATCGCCCGCGAACGCCAGGTCACCGTAATAATCGTTCGTTTTACCGACAATGCAAATCACTACGGAAGCGTCGGGAGAAAACTCTTGACTTCCGGTAATCAATGGTATAGAATTTTCCCATAAGTTTTCCCTCTCCGTCGACGCCGATGGTCCTTAAGTAGAAAGCGACTCGAACACAAGCCTTCGCGGCGTTCGTGTGCGCAAAATCCGTGAATCCCGACAAAGCCTGGCGTCGCGAAGTACACCTTCGCAAGCTTTGAATTCAAAGCTCACCAAATCCATTTACCGCTATCAAGCGAGGAAGCGCGGGAACGAGGAAATATGCCCACGGGAATGCGACTGAGAAAAGGAGGACAGGAATGAGATTACGCGAAGCATTCGGAAGTGCATATACACTTCCCGGAGAAAATTGGCGGAAAACCGGGCTTGCGACTTGGTAAAGGGTAGCGCTATTTCGGAAATGACTTTGCGTATAACGAAAAACGTAACGTCGAATGGAACGGTCCGGTGATTCGCGGATCCCTCGCTGTACACGTACACGCGAATCCCATCGGGCGGAGGAGTTTATCTAAGGGGGTAGCGCGCGGCGGGGTAAAGAAAAATGCCGGAAAAGATAAGCGAACCGGTGCTAACTTCTTCAAAGCGCTCGAGCGAGATTGTTTACCGGGGTAGTTTTTCCTCGAGTTTTCCACTTGCGCGAGCGAGCCAGGCACGGGCGTGCAACTTTAGCCCGATTGAAAGTTCGCGTGTAAAAACAGTTGGGGGGCGACCGTGATGTAGGGGTGTAAGAGGGTGGTGCCTGAGGATGGAATTTCTGATGATTCGCGAGCTGTCGTCTGATTCAATTTCGACGTAACTGTTCGAGTTGACCAGCATATAGCCGAGAAGCTCAACTTATATTCCGATGATGAACTACGCCACGAAAGCGTCTTGGCATTTCGATCAAACTTTGGTCCGAAAACACATGTGGCGCTCCTGACACACGTGCGCGAGGGGTGCGACTAACCGTGACGCTCTGCTGGCGAAATTGAAAGGAAAACTTTTCGACAATTTTGATAGATTTGCCAAATTTTCCGCGACATCAAGTGTCAATTATAGACGTTCATTATTCGAGCGAAATGTGATTTTTATCGTCTTTTATTATTGACAATTTTATTTACTTTATTTGCAATAATTTTTCTTGATCATTCAGTAATAAAGTTTCGTAATTGTTACAAATAGGTTATAGTTTTGTACGAACCTATTTTTGAAGTTGTCTCATCTGTATTATTGACCTTTAGTAACTATATTTCCATATTTGGAAACAGCAAACAAATCAATGACAATCGTTCGTCGCAATTAATCAAAAGATGCGACAGCATGATAAACTGTACCTAATGAATATCTCCTGTTTTCATTTTCACCGCTATCGGAACCAAGTATCTTCAAACACTCGATTTTAACGAAGTTTCAGCATAACCAAGAGAATAATTAGCATTAATGAATACTTAGTGAATTTGTTCTCGAAGTAGAAGTTGTCTTTAGTATTTACCAATATTTCAGAATAATTTGCAATCGTTTAGTACTGATAAGAACTGCCATGAATATCTTAATTAAACCAGTATCGCTGTTTCAATTTTCAGCCAGAAAATCACAGTTATAATAGGTGCTTTCTTAAATTATACAGTCGTCGAATAATCGAAATTGAGAAAAAAATTCGAAGATGACATGAAAACATCAATATTTTTTATATATAATTTTAAAAATGACCATTAGATATGGCATTTCTTTCCGAATTTTTTCGATACTCATTTTTGGTAGTTCATGAAAAATTGAGAAACTATACGTGTTTTTCTTAAAAGTTGGATCCGTATTTCCCCCTTTCATGGCGTAGTATCGATATATTCTATAATCAGTTCCTTTGAGACCTGATAAATTAGTCTTGTGGAAATCAGTATACAAAATAAGATGATTGCGACTTTGACAATATTCAGCGTGCACTACTTGACGTCGCTTTGGGCGTCAAAACGTCGAATACCGCACACCGATCGAATAACGAAAATTATACGGAGAATGACAAACATTATTGGACGTTGCAAGACATTGACAAAAATTGAAAAAGTCGGGCAAATATATCTAGAATGTGAAGCGTTTGAGATGTCCTAGCTTCAATGAACAAATAAGATCTTTCTTTAAACAATAAACAGATCAAAGGTAACATTCCTTATGTTTTTGGGTGTGCTGAATCCGTGCTTAGAATTCAAAAATATTGATTACAAAATAAAACATGACGATTTTTGTAAAAAAAAAATAGTCAAAACTACTTTACTTTTTATTTTTATGATATTATTTCAGGCATACAACGCGGAGATATCAAATACTTTCTTCAACCATCCATGCACAAAATTGTTGAACTTTAAAGGGAAATTTTTATACATATGCATTTTTTCAATATGGCGGATATAATGCAAAAACCTGCGTTTCTTATTATCGTTGTTTTTCTCAAAAACTTTGATGTTTAGAAGAAAGTTCCATAGAACAAACATGTCTTAGAATTTATTAAAAAATACTATCAAATTTTTTAAGATTTTTTAGAGAAAATTTTGGATTTTTCAAAAAACCACAAAATTCAAATTTCCAAAAAAGTTTTCCAAAAAATTTGAAAAAAATTCAAGAGTATTCTTTGTCTAATTGTAAGACATTTCTGTTGTTAGAAAATATGTATTGAAGCCTATAGATTTCGAGAAAGAAATCATCAATCTTCATGAAAATTCTTTTCAGCTACTGCGTTTTTTTTATTTTGGAATTTTACAATTGAGTTGAGATTGAAACGTTTCGATTGTTTTCATGATATTGAAAGTATAAAATCGGCAAACAGATTAGTTTGAAGATCTTAGTTTATTAAAATATTTTATATGACAACTGATCTGGTTAGTGAGAAACACAGGTGACAAATGGCAATAAAACCTCACAATTTCAAAATTATATATTCAAAACAAATGTCGCCATGAAAAAACACGTTATATCGTATGTCACATAATTTTCACCCACAATATATTGTTTCGTTATATATTCGTTATTTATATATAATGGGTTAAAATTTTTTTGGTAAAAAAATTCGTGTATTTTATTGTATTTATAATCGAAAATTATTTATTCAAGAAATAGAGAATAAAATCATCTCTTATGGCATCGAACGATATGGTTTATTAAGGTTGTTAATCTTTCAACAACCTTCGGTAACCTTTTCAAAAAGTTCGGTCATCTTGGGGATAAATGTTATTAAAACTAAAATTATTATACTTCGAGATATAAAAAGAAGAAAAGTTAGAGAAATAAAGAATCTAAAATTTTTTAGAGTTTTATGAAATTCCATATGATATATTTTATATTTTTTGAAATTACTTTTTTATTTTTATATTTTAAACTTTCATAATACAAAAACTTTTATATTGCAAAATAAGATTATAAATTATTTCACGTAAACATGAAAGACTTTACTTCGATATTGCCTTTCATATTTTAATTTTTTTTAAATTCACTATATATTTTCAGAAGTAATATTTAAAAATATTTGTAATTGTAAGTTTATTACATTAAGTAACTTTTTCATACATTCAAGATTCGAAATAATAATAAAAAAAACTATGAAAAATCGATTTTAGATGTAGTGAAGTACGTCAAGAATTTGCCAGACTTTAGATTATTTTCTTTTTTCAATCATAAGTCGAACGTTGATATTATTTATGTAGAGAAACGTTGAAATTCTAACTGAAGCAGGCAGAAGAAAACACAGGAAAACTTTCTCCAGAATTAAAATGAAAAATACTCTCCTTCTTACATTTTCTTCTCGAAACAAGAGTAATCTTTTTGTTAACGGAAAACGTGAGCTTGATGCACCATAAAAAATATTATTTTGCCATTTTTTTTTCTGAAATTAAGAATAAATAATCCTTGGTAAACGAAAGAACATGTGCCACTTGAGCGCACACCTTTTAAAGTAAATAACGAAAGAGGATGTAACAGAAAATATGAAAAGAAACAATAAAAGAAACGATGCGAAACGTTGCCCCAATTTTATAATAACATGAAATATCGATGGATGTCGCAGAAATTCGATAGTGTGTGGTTGTTGGAGTCGTCGATTCTGAATCTAAAATAAAAAATAAATGTGGATTTGTCAATGAAGAGAGACACGTGAAAGAAAGAAAAACAAATTTTATAATTTAATTTAATTAAAAATACATACCGTAAAAATATCGTAAAAATATACGATATGACGAATTGTCGGAAAATTAGATAACTAAAATAATACGAGAATTTCTATTTTTCCATTATTTTTTCTAAATCATCTATAAAGGTCTTATTCAGCCATAGATCTATTCTTCTAATTATGCCTCGAAGCCACGAAATAATGTAGCTATTGTTTCAAGAGAATACTGGTTTCGAAACTGAGTTCAATTCTAATGTCAATCAATGGAGAACCAACAACTTCGATCAAATTTAGCAATAAAAGTGCCGCACCAATACCGATTCAGCACTAATAATAAATCGAATGAACGAACTTTTAATTGAGCACCTCAGGCATTTTTCCAGCATCGGAAAATTAACAAATATAAAATTGAGTGGCAACCTACTGCGCACGTCACTAATTTATAATCTCTCGTGTCTTTTCTATACGTTTTTCCTTTCAAATTTTCTCATTGTATTTAGTTTCACGTTTTACAATATCTGAACGAAACGAATGATTCCGACTCTATGTCAACATTCGAACAAGATCGAAATGAAAATAATCCGAAAGTATATACGGCAGTAGTTGCGGTCATTAAAAAAGTACAAGTCTCGACAGAATAGCTGACGTCGGTAAAACGTGCAACGGAAGAGCTCTGGAAATCTAAATTAAACATTACCGCAGAATGGAATTTCTTGCGTTACGTTTGTGGCCATCTCTGTCGTGGGGCATTGTATTCAGTTCATATACTCGATGTATATAACTACTTGAGTCACGTTTGTGCCGCAGGTGGCGTCCGATTTAATAAAGGGTTTGTCCTCTATAAATCTAATTGGAAGTTTCAATCGAGAGATCCGAAGCCTCTTTGAAAATTTATAGCCGTTTCGAAGTGCGTCCCCCGTTGAAGGGTCAATGAAACCCTACGAAGCACGTCGCGATCCTCGGGGAAACGGAACAAATAATAAACCCGGGTTTATTACCCATAGGTCCCCGCTCTGGGCGATTGCGTATATAGGTTACCCACGCAAAATGTTTCTCAAATTGCGGAAGTCGTTGCAGTCTGGCGAATTACGGCTACTCCTCGTCCCAGCCTGGTCAATCCGGTGGAACAATGGAATCCAACCGGATGTTCAGCGGATTTCCAAAGGAAACGAGCACTGGCTCGCGACGACTAAGAAATTTATAGTTTTTAATAAGGCGGGAGCTGTTCACTGTGAAATCTACAGTAAAACTCCGCGTAACAGCAATCTTGTACCCTTTATCTATGCTTTAGCCCGGAATAAATATTAGCTTAATGCATTTTCTCGGGAAGTAGGACGTATTTTTTTTTTTTAAATCTTAGACGCCGCGACAATCGTCGGAATGAATTGAAAATTGGGTTATACGAAAATGGAAATTGGAACTTCGGAAGCGTTATTAAAGCTACACTGTGCATTCGTATTGCGTTGAAATACGATCGACGGCGCACTTAATTCTGTTTATTTTTTTTTTATTTTTTAAGTACGGCTTCCCTTTGCGCGGAAAACACTCGATCGGAAGCGGGGCCATCAACAACGTTTTTAATTTCTCGGCAAGGAAAATCCGAGTTTCTCGTCGTGCGAAACAGTTTCTCACCGACGAGGCTCGCGCTCTTTATGAAATGAGTTTTAAGAGTTTCCCGAGTCTTCTTCGAGTCTTAAATTTGGTTCTTTATCGGGGTGCTGAAAAAGTGTCGTCTTTTATTGTAGGGAAAAAACGCCACTACCATTAAAGAGGTGTATACCGACTTTTAGGATATTATTCCGTTTTTTTTTTCTTTTTAAAGGCTCATTATGCTTGACAGCAATAAACGTGATATTCAGTAGGTTTTTATATATATATGTTAAATGTTTTTTTTTTTTTAATTCAACCAGGTTATAGAACCCTAGTAGAAATCAGTTTGTCAATATCCGGGCGCAAGCTTGGCCCTGACTCGCGTCCGGATATCTATCAAGGCGCGAGTCAGGACCCAGGTTGCGCCCGGATATTTAGGAACAGATTTCTACTAAGGAACCATCGATAACAATTTGACCACGAAATATGTGAATATTAAATTCTTTAATAACAATGTCCCTGATCATTTGAAACCGACATCGCAGACACGTGCCAACAGGTGGCTATTGACAAACGTTCATCGGGTTCGTAAACAAACACAGATGTTCTACGGATGTAGAATTCCGGTAATATCGGATGATTTTCCGATCTCAATAAAGAAGGAGGATAATTACGTGAATGTTTGTTTTTTTCATTTATCGAGTTTGAAGTCCCGGTTCGTGGTTGAGAGACCTTCGTGAATGAGGGAAGCTCGTTAATATCGACAAATCTAACGAGGTATATACGTGCGATGAATTCGCTTCATTTCAACTTGACAACTACGTTAATATCTTCTTACCGAAGTAATATTATTCTATCGAAAATAGACAGATCTGATTTCACTTTTTCCTTTCTAATAGCATTTTAACATTTAAATTGTACAATTATGCCCACCATCTCACTGTGACGTGTTCATTAAGAGACCCTGCAAGCGATCTGTTTCACGAAAAACATTTGAGGGATTTTCCCTCATATTTTATGCACATTTCATGCTCATTAACTTAATGAATTATATTAATGTCACGTTAATTTTAATTAATTCAATTATTTTTCTTTCATTTTAAGGTTTTACATCTATCTTTAATTACTTGTTAAGATTTGAAATGACATTACCAAAAATAAAAATAAAAATAAAAATAAAAATAAAAAAAAGGTAATGGAACTGTTAATAGCCGATAGTTGTTTTGGGGAAAGAAATCGAACAGAGCTAAAATCATTTGTTTAATAATTCTTATTTACGAATAAACTTTTATTTTTAAAAAAATAATAATTGAAAACTTTCAACGAATAATCACTTATTTTTTAGATATAAATTTTCTTTATAACTTCACGATGAAACAATCATGAAAAAACTGTTCTTTTTTTCAAATTGCCATATATCTGGCATTAGATTATTAAAATTGCGTTCAGTAAAGTTTTGCACAATTTTGCTTCTTGAGAAAATAAGTGGCCTTTGTTGCAAAAGCCTCCATTTTACAAAATGTTCAACTACTTTTTAGCAGAAAATAAATAAAAGTTATTACATAAGTTATTTTTCCTCGTTTAACATTTTTTATTATGGAAAAAATAATCCATTGTCTCTTCAACAATATCATTAAAAATTTATTATAACTGCATAAAGAAAAAAATTTAAAAATTCTTTATCTACCCATTTAATCATTTAAAACTTCACACCTCCTTATAGGGGTAGTGTCACAGTTTTAGGGGTTAATAGGAGATAATGTCACAACAAACCCGGATGCAGCATATGGAATAAAGATTATTTTGAATCGTGTTTCGTTCCTTTATCCCTTCTGGTTGAAGTTTAGGGAGAGATAATATCGAATTGTTTAACGAATTAATTATTAATATGTTTAAATGATTATATCCCTTTGAAGAAAAATATTAATCGATTATTTTAAGATTTCAATAAATAAATAATAAATAATAATAACCATGTGAATTTTGTTTATAGCAATACTCACAAAAATTAAACAGTATCAATATAACGAAAAAGCAAATTGATAATAATTAATTAAAACTCATAAAAAGTTCAATACATAACAGAAATATTTCAAATGAAGGAAAATATACATTTTATTTCAAATAAATGAATCATCAGTATTTATTGAATTAAAAAAGAAAAAAAAAACAAAAAAAAAACAGTGTAATTAAAATGAATCCCAAACATTTACAGCTACGGAAATCAACGAATGTAAATAAATATTTTGTAGTACGTGGGAATTATTAAAGTTTAAATAAACCCGGCAAACGAGCGAAAATAAATTTAAATTGTAAAACATTTATGAAATGAGTCAAATTTAGGCATGAATTCGAGGACGCTAAAAGTAAATTTTTTTTTTTATAATCAGTGATGATTGCGCTGAACTTCAGCAAATAAATCGTGAAGAAGGGGAAACAATTAAATCATATAATTCAAAAAGTTATTCAATCTGCAAAGGTAAAAATTTGTGCAGAATGAGTACAAAAAGTACTCGTTAATCCCTTCTGTGAGTCGAATTCTGATTATTTTATGATTAAAAAAAGAGCTACTACTTAATAAATATAAGGACTTAAAGAATAATTTTTGTGCTCATTCTGTATAATTTTTCACTTCTGCTGTCAAATGTCAGAATATTCACAAGTAAAATTAACGAAAGAAAGCTGATAACAGTTTCAACATTTTTTTGGTAAAATAACCTTTTTTTCTAAAAATGAAAGCGTAACAAGTACGAAACGTGACGACGTTTTTTCCTACTTCTCAACCTTTTTCAGGACTAGCGACGACCAAAAAGACGTTCCGCATTGTTCCCGCACCTTTAAGCGCGTAATTAGTGCGCTGTGCACGGTCTGCTGGAATTCGGTTCTCGTACATTCGTGCTTTCGCGAACCCCTTCTGCTGCCCTTGCCACCACCGCCGGATCCGTCTTTTTGCTAATTCGGCGAGTCACTTTCGTTTTGTTCCTCGTTCGGAAAGAAGTTAAGGCTGTACTGCAACGAAGCGACGCCGAAAGGACGTTGGGGGTCAGGGGGTCAGGGGATGGATGGTAATAAGGGAACTCAGGGTACGATGCGGCAAGGCAAGGGAGTAGTTCGCCCAAGTCCGTTGAGAGTACGTGAGACGAACGGCTCACGTATACATACATTTATATATATTCCTGGTCTTTTTTTTTCCTGCGGCTTTGAATATGCGGCTTTATTATACGCGGTCGCGGCCGCTCGTAAGCCACGGCGAATAAATTGAAATACTTGATGTAGTCGGGACGCTGCGTCCTTCTCATTTTACCGCGTTTAGATACGTATATTTTTTATCCTTGTCCCTCCGGTTTTTACTCGCATTTTTCGTCCTTTCAGTCCTTTTCATCATCTCTTTGACGACGTTATTCTGTTTCGTTCGCCTTCATCGACTCAATGTTCACCTTCCCGAAGGAGATGAAACAATAAACTTCTATAGCATCTACTCTACACCCTCCTTTTATACGTTCAACTTACTTACTGTGTATTTCATTGACGTTCTGAGACAAAAATATTGACGTTTACATTTTTTTATTTCTCAACACAACGACAATAGTAGAAAGTGTGAACAGTTTAACTACTGGCTTGTTTCTGGTCGGGACCCAGAATTTCCTAAATTGATGGAATTCGGTGGGAAATGTATGATTGTTTACTTATACAACCTAAAAACAATACACAAATGATGTCGTCTACTCAACCATTTTGATATGTTATTTTATGACTATGTAGTACCAAAAAAATAATAAAAAATACAGTTGGACCTAATGTGTGGATTTAGTTTTAAAATGGTCAAAAAATTTACTAATATCGCGTAAAATTTTAGAGATATGCAAACAAAATCTTTACATTTTTTACTTTATCGATATAAGGTCGATTAATAATATTCTCTACTGTAGATTTTCAAAATCTACAAAAGTTGAAATTTCAAAAATTCCTGAATGTCTCGAGAACGCGGTAAAAGATATACACAAAAGGTGATAACATTTTCGAAGGGGTGACATCGATTAATAAATTCCTCGATTTAGATTTTAAAAATTTCAAAAACAGAGATTTCCTGCTATTTAAATACATTTTCAAAAATATAAAAATTGTCTTTTAATTCACAATAGAGACAGAATTCGGATATGTATGGCCTATGGATAAATAACTGTTTCAGAGTGTCATAAGGAATCAATGAAATTAGTGGCCAAAAACTGGTCGTAAATCGATAATATTAAGCGTAAACCGCAGTAAAAAAATGCTTGTTCCTTTCCACCAGAGGAGTAATATTGAAATTAATTCTCAGTGTCTCGTGTTTCATATAATGATTACCCATTGTAAATCATTTCCCTTGTTAAAATGCCCTTTAAATCTTGCTGCGTGACCCACTTATGTTCTATCAGGGATCTTGTTCTGTCATAAATCAAGAAGTGAATCCATTCAAGTAACATTACTTAAGAAGGTGCACTACTAGTTACACTAAATTAATGTAGAAATATATACTTTTTATCGTGGACTTGCATGAAAAATACCATGAATTGTATATCGGCATATATCAGTAATGAGATTTGTCCAGGAGTGCTAATTTCCCTATTCACTCTGGGAAGAGTGACATTTCACTCTTAAAAGGAAAAAAAGTGAAAATTTTCCTATACGATGTTTTTTTAACAGGAAATGTCACTAGAGTTGTTAATATAATATTTAATCGTGAGTTTCCTTTATTTGTCTGTATTTGTAAAATATAGCCAAAATCGTATAGCACGGGAACTTTCGTCTAATATTCGATGAAATTAACGTTTATCATTAGTAATTAATTAATATTCGTCGTGATATGAAAGAGGTTTGAACTAAGAGTATTCAAAGCAAAATATTCGAATCAGCGATTACTTTAATTATACAGTGAGGTAAAGAGAGGTTCGAATGTGATTCAAGTTGCAACTCATAATGAAAGCCCCTGGTCGTAGAGTTTCATGAGTTTGGTAATGGGGTCTCGTTTTGATAAGCTTCACCACTGCGTTTAAATAAAAAAAAAAAAGAAACAAAAATGTACAGAAAAAGTGTAAAAAATTATTCACTCTTATCATTTATTTTATTATATTTTACGTTACGTTATACAATTTCAATTTCAAACTAGGGGCTTCGCCCCTGCGGCCTTCGGCCGCAGCCGCTCAGCACATCATTCGTTACACGTATATAAATCTAATTACAATTTGATCTGCAATATAAGTTGCAAAATGTATAACTGAATCATGTTTGACGTACGTACGTACGTACAAGACGCCGCAATTTTTTTTATTCGATTTCTGGGATCCTTATGGTCTGAAACGTGGACATTTGATGAAAAAATAGGGGGTATTTGCCAGCATGACCAAATTCAATACTTCGTCCGACCTACGGTGCGGGTCGAAGTAATTAACGTTAGGCACAATTTAAAACATGACAGTTTCGAGAACAAATTCGAAAATTTATCATATGATGAATCGTATATGCATACGTACAATATTGTATAAATATTTTTTTTTCATCTTAAGGGTTGACATTACGTAGAAAAAAATACGTTAAAAAATAATATACGACATAAGGATTTTGCAGATACTTCGGGGGTCTTTCTAGTAAAAATATTAACTTTCATACATGTAAATAAAATACATGCGGAAAATGTAATCCAATTATTAAAATCAATTTTTCGGTTTTAATCACGAGAAGTTCCGGGGAAATCTCGATAATTTTTTTTATTGAAGGATTTCTTATTATTTGGCATATTTAAAATATATTGTTAATCACAATGTAAAAGTAAAAAAATTCGTTTTGATACATTAAAACTGAAGGGAGATATACGCGCAGTTAAATGTCCGATGAAGATGGCCCCTGTATTATATGCATTTATATATAGTCTAGGTGCCATCTTTTGTGGACAACCATTACCAATTAAAAATTAAATACCTTTAAAACATAAAATGTGATCTAAAATTTTGCCAAATCGGAATTTCAATGGTTTTAGGTAAAAATGTTACATTTGCAAGTCTCTGTAAGTACCTACCATTAAAATTTAAATTAAAAATTTTCTCAAAAATAGTGGCCTGCGTGGTATGGAATGTCCCATATATATATTGGTCAGAAACTGGTGTCATTTTCCAATAGAGATGTTTTTAACATTTTTCAAGCATTATGTGAGAAATATTCTATTCTAAATGAGAACTATGACAAAGCGTTAATTAATATTCAAATTTAAAATATATTCCATTATTGTAAAACGTTTAAAGTAAGCTTTCTTTAACTTCTTTGTTTCAGTGAAATTAAAAAGAAGTATTTCACAGTACTGTACCGTACTGCTGCTTCCATTATCATGATAATAAATGAGATTGGATTTTCCTTTAGAGTTTAACGATAATCCGACTAACAGTCCTTAATAATCATCATAAATACGCCGTATTTCTTACCTTCTTTTACGCAATGTGGGCAGATAAAAATAAAAAAGTATAAGGAAATAATAAACAGAAAGTGGTGGGATAATAAAATCGTGTATAGATATACTATTCATGAAAATTGTATGAAAATCCGAACTCGAAATAAATAAAAGATAAGGTCGTAATAAAGAAATAAAAGGAGGGATTGAAATGAATAAGACTCATTCAGGGACCTCGGGAACGTATATAGTAATAAAAAATAAACAAATGAATCATTATAGAGAATTACGTAAAAGAATACGACGCATAATATAATAAATATTAAAAGAAAAATGTTTTTTAATTTCACGATGTATCGATTAAATATTCTAAAATAGTAAATATACTTTCGTATCGTTCTCGTGTGTCTTTTAAAATGATTTAATCCGAGTTAGCTGTATTGTTGTTATGTCCATTAAGCCTCTATTTTTCAGTTAATAGAATGAAAAATACATCGAGAGCAATCTGTGATTCAATCTATCCCTTTTCTGATTCCAGTTATGTAACAACGCGGAACGTAACGAAAACTCACCTGTCCGCATTATTTTTTTTTTTTTTTTTTTTTTTTTCATTAACATTTTTCACCATTTTTAAATATTTTCCTTCAATTTATTTGTCTTTCATAACCTTATTCAGTTTTCATTGCTCTGTTCTCCTATATTATTATTTTTTTATTCTTTATTCCTTGATTTTGTAATAAAATATCTTCCATGTAATCACATTTACTTCCTTGATTTAGATTATTTGAATTAAATTCTTTTAAAGTTATTTACTCTTATGCGACAATTACTGATCCCATATACGTACACCATTATGACCAGTGCAACTGGCCAAAATGTATTTTTTTCGCACTATTAGGGCGTAAAAAATGAATACACAAAAGTTTACTTTTACAAAGGAAATCCATTGCCAAATTCCGCATGTTCGAGAGTTTTCACGTTTACCGTGAGTGCATCTATTCATTATCCAAACGCAACGTTGGAACTTGATTGCGAGCACTCCGTTAATTTGAGTATTCGTGAAACCTTACAAACTGTGGTGAGATATCGACTAAATTACGAGTTTATTCAAAGGAAACTTCCCTCCAGATTCACTAGTGGGGTACACACATGTACGATATAGTAAGTTAGATGCGGTTTATCTCCCGCACGTGCAGTACTGATCAATATATAGTGCTTTTTGAGATAACATTTCATTGTCTATCTCGCGGAATCAAATTACAGTCGCTCATATATGTATTTAGAATTAAATTGGTTACGCGACAAGTCTAGCCGCAGATATGAAGATCCCTAAAAGCTTTCACAAGTATCGTAACGATAAGTAAATTTATTTATTCAAATGATGATAAATTGACTATATACATATTGGGTGTATTTTCTCCAATATTTTCGGAATATTTCCAAGAGTGCCAATACGTCTCTGGTGACAAACTAATATGTTATTATTAATAGATTTATACGACATGACGTATGTGTACAATTTCAATGTGACATTTTTGGATGGTTATACATACGTTCACTTTTTAATGTATTTAAGAATCGGTGCATCCTTATTTATTACTTCCGACTAATAAAATATAGCATTTTTTCATATAATATTTCATATATTCGTTTTGTTTCACAGGCCATTATGACCAAAACATTAAATTACCGCATTAAAGATTTCACTTCGAAATAAAGAATCGCTCTATCCTTTCAAAATCAAATTACACGCGAATATTATTTCATAAGTGTCAAGTTTTTAAAATTAAAAATGTAACAGATTTTAAATTCAAATTCAGACCCAGTTTTCGTCGAAACGCCCGGACAGTTTCAGTTTTCCCATTGCAATTCAGACCATGTAATTTTTCAAGTGCATGAATTACGCCGTTCATTTAACGAACTTTTAATTTGCCAAAATGTCCAACCGCCACTGTACAAGTGCATGTACATATATATACTCTTCAGCGCTTGTCGTCTTAGTTTCGCAGCACGTTCGAAAAATTAATCCACTTTGATTTATATCGAGCATTTAAATAAAATACGCTTTTATATCAGGTACACGTACGTTAGACTGGAGCACTGAATAATTCGGGCATCAATTTGCGTATTCTTTCGAGCAGTCAACTTTTACGACATGTTGCGGTGACTAACCGCAACCTCCAGACCTTCAGCATATTTCATATTGCTTCTTGCTCTCTCCGTTCGCCTATTTGGCCTCTTGAAACATTCAAATTTTGTTTCGCGATATTCTTCCTTTTCTCCATTTCCCTGTCTTTATCCCTACTCTAGAACTTCCCTCGCCTTTTACCTCCTTTGCGGATACTTACATAAGGATGGAGACTGCCGACAAATCGGCCTTAGTACCATCTATGATGCCGTTCCATACGATCAAACGACCAATTTCGCGTAAACTCGTTTACCGAGCGAGATTCGATGTCTCGACGAGATTTCATGCCGCCGCGGCGGAAGAATCTCCGTTCCCATCGAATCGAATGAACTTAAGAGTGGTACGTGGAGAAGAAGTAGGGAAAAACGATCCTGTGGGATTTTATTGTTTTTACCTTTGCAAGCCTCGTTATCGGCCGATCTGCAACTGTCTCCCTATACCCTAGCCTTTCCTCTTGGGCTTCGGTACTCAGCTTGTAATGTTCGATATCGCATTGTTCCTAAAGATTTTATCGTTCTCGGCAATGCTACATCCTGGACGAACTGGAAAATACCATCCTAATATTTCTGGCCGAAAGGAAAATCACCGATTGGAATTTGCATAAAATGCTTTTAAAAAACTCCCCAATAAAATTATTTCGAAAGGTTTCAGGTTCGTAATCATCTGCTTTGCAAAAATTTGATACTAAAGAATACTATATATAGATGATTCTGAAATTAGCAAAAAGTTGCCAGCAGAAATTACCTTGGAGCAAGATCGCACGCGAAATATTTTTGTCATCTTCATGATTGGATAATTACGATAAATAAATCCTGATTCGTGTCCTACTCGTGAAAGAGATTCCCGTCTCCTCGTCGGAGAAGCGTATCAAATGCGGACTTAATTTTGACTCAAGGAGAAAATTCATTTGATTTGTAGCTCCGAAATAGCGCGAGATTAAAAACGTAACGAACTATTTCATGGCAGTACAGACGAGATTAAAAATGCAGTGGCGGAAAATGAAAATTTAATAGCTGGTACGGTAACGTAATAAAATTAATTTTATCAAGTCCGTGAGATTAATTTTGTGTTTCACCCGGAATGTAAATCTTCAACGAGACTTTCGATATTACTCGCGACTTATTACACGTCAACGAAATTACGGGTTAAATGTTCTTCGTTATTTATACCAAATCTTTACCCTTCTCGGTGCATTATTTTCTCGAACGTAATGGATTTCATAATCTCCCACCCACCCACCGTCTGCTTAAAGCTCGTTTTATCAAACATTTCCACTAGCGCGCGGGGTTCATGTATATACGATTCTTTTTATACGTGTACAAGGTTCAAGTACCAGCGTTCGCCCTGGTAGGAAATTATTTTTTTTTCTTCTGAACCTGTAGCGAATACGTTGTAATTAATATTTACCCGCAGTATTTCTCGAAAGCGTATTTTTCATCGGAGCTACTTGGCCGAACGAATTTTTCCCAGGGTAAAATTGGGATGGCGAAACTAAGTATACACACATACACACATATATATATATACACACACTTTGTCGTAAACTACACGATGAAGCGCCCCTCGTCGCAGATGATCCCCTGGAATTTTCGTAATTTCAAATTGCCATTGCACTCGCGGGGTAAATGTCAGATCACCGCAGTAGGAGTTAGCGGTTAAACGTCATACCCTCGCACATCCCGCACCACCCACCATCCCGGTACAAAGCAAGACGGAAGGCTATTCGGGACCCGTAACCGCAAACGGTTGGTGTAGGTCGATAAGCCGCTTCCTTGGGGAATACATTTCCATGGTTTCCCGTTCTCAGGTGCGAAGAGGTTATCCTTACGATAATAATAGTACTGAGAGATTTTAGAATCCATTACAACGCGAAAATTACCCTTTGCGCTCCCACTTGAATTTTTTAAGATCTCATTATGTCGGTTACTTTTGCGGCGATTGTGGGAACTCGATTCGCTCGTTGTAAAACCCGTGTGTCTGTTCTTTCTCGAAATGGTGGAAATGCGAGAGCGAGACGATGGCTGCTATCGAATCTCCGGTTAAATTAGGATTTTATGCATGTCAACTATTTCGTTTTATCCTTGTTTTATTTTACGTTATGAGAAATAATTTCAGTCTATATCTTGTTTATGTTTACCCGAGCATTCCTTTGAAGTTCCATTAAAGTTGAGCTTCTATTCTCGTGCGAATTAATTGGAGTACGCTTTTTTCTATTTATTCTTTTTTTTTTAACTTTTCCGGTAACCTAGAATGAAATAGACACGAATGGTCTCTAGAAACATACTTAATTATGTTAACATGTAAAATGAAATGTATATTCTTTTATGAGTTATTGAATGTTTCAGTATATATAATAATATAGTATGTTGATCAAGTGACAATAAACGACATCCCAATGACCACTTTACATCCATTCGTCTATGAACGAAATATGGTTGTCCATTGTACATACACATTTAGACGTCAAATGTATGTCCATACTCCATCCATAATGAAAATCATTTGATAGTCGTAAAATGAACGTCAAATGTAGGTACACATGTATAATATGCATATATGCATAATGGATGTCCATTATACATAAGTATAGGGTCCATTCTGGGTCCAAATTTCATTCAGAAATTATAAGCATTGCCCAGCTTACGTTCATTTGTTCTTCCAGTAAGTCTGTATTTCCATTGACCTAAATGAATTTTGGGACTCTAAATTCTCTACGCATTAAATTGTGATGAACCTAGACGATCACTATTATTGCTTTCATAAGTTAAGGACTTTAGTATGTATATTTAAGGTATTCATTTCAGGCTTCAGTATTAAATATTATAGATATAGATTTCCATAGAACTAATATTCGTTCTTCATTAAAAGCAGATTTTTAATATCAAGTCATTTGTGATTGTAATAATAGTTGTCGAGTGATTCATTGAACTGATTTCAATTTCCATTAAAATAATATATCATTTCTAAAAAGGTCTACTTTATCCTCGGTTAAAGAAATATAAATATATACATCGTACGAAAGATATATATCGTATTCCGATGGAGACCAGGATCGAATTAATCAGAAGTCACTGGAGGCTAACGGAAAGGTGTATCTGATAGATCAAACGCTATCGAATAGTCTATAAAAGCAGAAGAGCAACAGGACATAGTGTTATTTAACTTCCATCAATGATTACCGCACTCGGTGCTAGAATGAAGCTCCCTCATGCTGTTATTTTGAATTCCGTAAAGCTCAACCGGTTCGTCGACTTCCAGACTCTCTCTCTCTCTCTCTCTCTCTCTCTCTCTCTCTCTCTCTCTCGGCCTATCTCTATCTCTCTCTGGACGGGAAACAAAGTGAAAAATGAATGCCGGTGAACGAATCGAGGCGCGCGAGTCTGACATCAATTTTCAACGACAGGACTGCGAATCCTTCAAAGTACCCGAGGAGGCGGTAGTCGCGAGAGGCAGGAAAAGCTTCTTCTGGCCACGGATGGCTTTTCGTGCAGCACGTGCACCTCCTCGGCGTTGGGTAGATTTTTCGCAGAGATGGCGATTGTAGATCAAGCAACGGGCCGCACTTTGTCGACCACCCCCTTCTGCATTCGTATCGACGTTTACAGCGCCGCCCGGCTGTGAAGCGCTCTGGAAACCAATCGACTTCGGCTGTTCGGATTTGCTCGATTACTCGCTCGTACACGAGTAGCGGAAACTCCTTTAACACATTCCTGATAAAGGGAAAAAAATGCATGTACATGATCTGGGATTTAAATTTAACCGCGCTGCAACGAAGCGTTTACCGGCACTTCGAGCTTCGCAAAACACCTGAGGTAATTCTTTTGGTTCTATCGCGGAGCCCAATTTATGATAACGTTTATCAACGTTATAAAGTGACTTTTTTTATTGGATTTCAATACCATGCTCACTGAAATGCACCTAACTATCGCGTCCTTCCACTTTTAATCGAAGACGTTTGCGCACTTTACTTACATGTATTTGGGTACTCACGCAATCTGATGATCTAGCAGTATTGCAGTGTTGATATCATTACCATTTTCGAGTAGTCCTAATAATTCAGAACTCCTAATAATCAGTACTGGTAACTACTGACTCGGAAACTAGGAAATGTACGTCCTTTCTATTCTCGGAAATCCTGCATCTTCAGAGAGGGCAAGATTATGCATACCCCGAATAATATATGGACTTCCATATGAGATCCACCATATTCTGAAGATTGAGCGCAGACATGGATCGTGAGCTGCACGCGGGTTCTATCCTAAAACGTGACATCTGATGTTGACTCTTTGATAAAACGAAAGTCATATCTGTATTATCCGTCCAAAATCAAACAATTGTCTCAAAATCAAGACTTCTGCTCGGTATTATATCAATTTCATAATGCGTCTTCATTCATTATCGTCGCTATTCATTGTCATCATCAGCAAAAGTGAGGATATTGAAGATGAGACAAACGGGTCTGGCTCAATAATCTCACGAAAGATTCTATTCATAGTCAATAATGAAGGTAGTAAAATGGAGAAGAGACTCTGCTAACCTTCATTGCGAAGTCTGCTTTCTCCTGACTCGAAGAACTTGGCAGCGCGATAAACCATCCCATTGGAAAGTATCCAAACATCATACAGATCAGATGTGGCACGATAATTTAGGCGCGATGGCAAAATATGAAGATGTTTGATATATGATACTTAAAAAAGTCTTACGATTTAATCACAATACAATTAAAGAACTCTTTATAAAATATGACTCGATCGCTGATAATAGACTAAAGACAACCCTTTACCGAGGCATTTAAGCTCTCACTACACAAGATCCTTATGCACAATATAAAAACCATAAAGAGATTCTATTGATTTCTTGTACAATCTAAAACCTATTGTTATTGGAATGCATTGTCTCAACCTCATTTATATGATATCCGTGAACAATACTACAATATTCGATTGAAATAAATACTTTCTCTTTCTTCATAGAATATTCTCTTTATTCAAAATATAATTACTCGTGTGTTGTGCAAAAAAGTAAGTATATATATTTTCAATGTTCCAGCCACCTGTGGGCCTTTATCGAGACTAGAATGCCGTATTTTCTATTGCATCATTTATATGGTGCGTCAAAGGAAGATACAAAACCGTTCATTTCCACCCTGCAGAATCGCGTTGAATCAAAATGAAGAAGATGTAAGTAGTGGTGAATTTGAGGAACACAATCACATTTTTCGTAATCCATTAAATCCTAAATGGACGATTACGATTAGTTAGATTTAGTACTTTTCAGTTGGCATTTCTGTTAGATTATGTGAAAGTTGGAAAAAAATCTACACATATATCATTTCTAATGTTAAATATATCATATTTTCCGATTCGGTCCTTAAAAAATAAAATAAATATGCGACCCGAAGACGATACGATGTGAAAACGATTGACAAATTTCTTCGGAAAACCGGTTTATTACACTTGTCTGATGATGAATTTGTTGTTAAATTTACGTGAATTCAAGATGGCGGAATAAATATGGCGGGCGAAAAATTTCAAAATATTTCAATGTTTACAAAAATTTGTATATGCAGTGATTTTTGCGATTGCTGATAGCGAATAGGGTGTCAAATTTTCGAAATTCATAATGGCGTATTTAATGTTCCGTATGAAGTATTCATGTTCAGTATTAATATTCCTTATTTAATGTTATATATATATATATATATATATATTTCTTCAATATTCATCTTCCAAACTAATATACATTTTAATATTCGGGTAATTAATAACAACATTTTCTTCCTTCGCTATTCGTACCTCATCTATACTCTCACTGATGGCAAAGTGCAGACAAATAATCTTTGTTGTTTTCTAACAACTAATGATCATTTTGAAAGCACGTTCATTTATTCTTTCCGCGTCATTTTTATTTGATTTATCAATAATTTATTTTTTTAAACCCGATTTTACTACAAAAACATTTCCCGTTTGCATTTTCAATTATTTACGCGCCAACATTTTTTTATTTCCCGTGATTTAACATTTATAAAACTTTGAATATTGATTTTGGATGTATGCGTGTTTTACATACTAGATGTTTATGAATATTTGAATGATTGATAGGTCCACGTCATGTGGGCGTTGGATTTTTAAAAATATATACGATTTGTTACCGAAATTTTAGTCAAGTTTGAGGTTTTACACGGACCAATTGATAAATGATGATGGATCGAAACGTGCAACGTACAGAATTCGTGAAAAAAGAATGTCGTTACACTAAAAGCAATAATCAAAATAGCGAGAAAAGAATAGGCGTTTTTTAATCACGGTTGATATATATATACTAACAGTTTTACATCAGTGCCCTGTATTGTTAAAAGGGAATGAAAAGAAAAATAATAAATGCTAGATGGAATTAGAGGGAGAGAGACACAATATTAAAAATGTTCTATACAATATTTCACAAATATCTACCATACACGCATCTGAAGCTACATTCATTCCTGCATTCAATATATTCATAAAACGTAATAAAAGATGGAACAATGCAGATAACGTTATAAATCAGATAATTTTATTTTGTGTAGAAATAACAACTCGTGCATTATCGTTATGACATCTATCTTTTCAAATAGAGTCCTATTTGTAAGAATAAAGGTCATTGAAGTCTCCCCATTTCAAAAGTATAGGAGCATCGCTTCCTACCCATTATATTCTTACTAGGTCATGGTGTTCATTCTATTGAATCCAGATATCTGTTGTTTAATCTCCCAGGCAATTACTGCACGGCTATTAAGGACACACTGCTTCAAGAAATTTCGAATCATACCCGATTATACCGACCATGATAACACTGGAATTTCTAACACAGAAAAAAAATCTTTCCTAATAAGATCATAATCTTTTCGATTAGAATTATGCATGCATTACTGCAGTTATTCATTATCATTGGAATTATCATTAGAATTATTAAAAGCGTTGGATGAATTTCAATGTAAAGCACTGTTGGTCGTTTTGCAAAAAAAAAAAAGTAACAAAATTTTCATCGATTTTCATTTGATCTTAACGAATTTGGTTGTGGTTGCAACTTTTAAGAAGTAAAAAAATCATGATTAAACTTACAACAATAGGACCTTAACGATGTGTGCACTAAAGTGAATGAATTAAATAATTGAAACGAACGGTATTGAAGAATATTTTTAACAACGACAAAGGTTACAAGTTCAAAGCTTTATTTTGGTATTTAAATCGCAGTGAAGAAGGCGGGCATATAAAAACGCGTCGCCCATCTTCGGTTACTTACTATTTTATTGAGAATAATTTATTCCTTCCTTTTTACCAACCTTCAGGTGGCATTTACTCTGGCGCAGGTTAAATATGATCGATTGTCGTGCTCGGAATACAACGTTAAATGCAATATGATAGAATTGCTTGAATAAAACATCAGGCTCCTGATCAAATATTCATTTAAGCACTTTATATCTTATTTTTGACTGTTCTACCCTTTGTTATCGAATGTATCCTAAGTAAGCTTCGTATATTTTGTGTAATTTTTTAATTATCATTCGTATACTCTTGCCATTCATGTCACATATATATTAGAAAAAGTCTACTTACGTTTCATGCAAAATAAACAAAGAAATCAATAAAGTCGCCTCGACACTGTTTTCCTTCACATTATTCTGTCCAGTCTTTTCCAGAACAGGTATATAATTTAAGACCCACTACATTATTGCTAGAGAAATTAATTTTCGTTTAATTTCTTCTCGCGAATCTATTTTAATAATTCCTGATTTTTTTCAAACTATCGATCTATTCTTTCAATAACTTAGAGAACTTCCATTGGTCACCCAAAGAGTCCACGTTTTAAAAGCAATTTTCGATTATCTATCAAGTATTTACCGAATTGTTACAACTTTTAAACTCTTCTTTTTTCTCCGCCGCGTACGAAAATTTGTCGCGAATTTGAACATTTTTTCATGAATATATCTTATTGGAAAGTTTCCATAATATTATTATTATTATCTACATTAAATTATTACAGGTATTAAATATCTATTTAAAAAATACATTGTATCATTAATCTCCATGCTGGTCACTTCGTGAAAGGTAAGATACGAGACGTTGAAACATTCAAAGAATAATAGAGGCGAAAAATCCTGTTCCCTCTTTACGTACCCGATAAACTATCACGTAAAAACTGAACAATTTACGTATTTCGCCATTCTTCTCTCTCTCCCGTTAAAAATAGGAAGCTTCCAGTGACGGTACCTCTCGAAATGGGCGCTTGAGTGATCTTAAATTTAATGAAACTCGAGTTAGAAGGTAGTTCGGACTGCGGAAGTCCAAGAGGGTGGCTCATGTACTTTGAGCTTTTTCACGTTCTTTTCTTCGTTCCATTTTTTTTTTTTTTTTTTTTTTCCGTGTGTTTACCGCGATCGCGGAAACTCCATAATCGTTAAAGCTAACCCTCGTCCAGCCCGAGAAAGCTCAGGTCGAGGATCATGCCTTTTCCGCGTGGGATCCCGATATTCGTTCGATAATCTGTTATACCTTAAGTTTTCTTAGCAAAAAGTTTCCGCTCGATATACATACTACAAATAGCAGATACGAAACACGATAGAAACTCTTTAACTCGATATCGTTGAATTTGATGTAAAAATTTAGTCGTTTCTGCTATACATGGATTACAATAATTTAATGCATACAAGCAATTAACACCATGAAAAAATAATGGAAATTTAGAGAAGCGATGTACATATATATTATATATATTTTTACTTACGTCAATTATTACGCCCTCCACCTTGTACGTCAGCTTCTTCATATCCTTTTGTGGCACGAATTGGTAGAATTGTTCATTGTCTTTATACCACGAAACGGTATATAATTTATCCGACTCGAGATCGTAACTGAAATGAAATTGAAAGAATGCCATAAGAACGATTGATAGTACGCCTGAATATATATTTACTTAGACTACTTGAGAAGGTATACTTTATTACACATATTTAAATTGAATCGTACAGAGGTGGATATTTCTATCTGTACATTCGAGCCCTATCATATATATTCGTTACTATTTCATCAAGAATACTGCTGCGGCAAAAGCTGATATTTTATTTCATTTAATTTCACATATATATATACACGTATATATTCAGATTTATTTCGCAATAACGCACCTATAGTGGTACGAGTATCGCGGAGTCGCCTACATGTTAACACGATTACATTCTAGTTCCCCTGCGTGCTCGAGCCGATACGAGACGATAGGGATAGCGTGCAACTGCGTGTCGCGTGACAGATTTTCTATTCTGGAGATCTCTAATCAATGTAATAGATCGATATGAATGACCGCGCGCAACGGCGAGTCAGATATACAACGTCAATTTTTCTAATCACGTGGCCTGCAATCATCGTAGCTCGTCAATCTTTGCGCTCTATAATGGTAAGTGAGTTTATAAAGTATCCGGCTCTACATGCAAATAAAAACAGTACATCAAAGATATGAAGCTCAAAGAAATGCACTTTGAAAATTAGAAAACTTGCAGTGTTTGATAACGACAAAATGTCTATTAATGATTAATTACTTTTTAAGGATCGAACGTTTATGGCGTATTTGTATAAGTGTCCTTATATATATACAGGGTGTCCCAGAACTGGAGGATATCATTTCAGGTGGCGATTCTTAGTGAAATTTGAAATCAAAAAGTCCTGTACCAAAATTCAATCCGACGCATAGAATTTGAATGGAGAGCAATTGAAGTTTAGAGGAAAAAATTACTGTTTTTGCAATAACTCGGCTCATTTTCAACCTATATTAACGAGTGAGGGCGCATTTTAAAGATTTTTTCAAGCTCAACAATTCCCTTTTAAGAGCATAT